>NW_019293659.1:9229-36355 GCF_000500325.1 Leptinotarsa decemlineata | reverse complement strand
TGATTGGCAAAAAGTGAAGTTATGTTGTGGTAATCCGGAAAAACAGTTAGGAGCGGTGTCATATGATTTTTCTTTGATAGTGCACTAACGATTCAATAGTTTTTTTTCGGTTACGATTATCATTCCATAGTCATCTTTTTATTTGTTTTTCTGCTTCGAAATATACTGTTTTCTTTGGCCAGTGATACATATATCTATATTTCTGTTCACAGAAGCATTACTTGATCATTGAGCTCATTTAATATAGCAGTAAAAAAACACACAAACTAGTAAATTGATATAACGTGATAGAAACATTCATGAACTTATAATGAAGACATATCAATCAAAAAGTTAAATTGGTACCGGTTTATAATTCAATAATAAAAAAAATAACACTGAGTACTATCATGAAATCAAAATTTCGGTTTTAACATCTGAAAGGAAACCGATTCTTTACATGGCGTAGTATGGGAAGCATGCCAGTGATAAGAATTATGTAATTGGAGGTCCTAGTGGGAGTTTGGGTCCTCAGATAGTGTGTTTTTCAATGATATTAAGCAGTATTAGGTTTCCAATCCAATTTCGTAAGTTCACCAAAGAAAATTGGTTGAAAGGGGAAAAGGACCTCTAAATGAATATGAAACCTCAGTCTCACTTCAAATCAAGAAAAGAAAAATTGTTTCTACCTTGTAAAGAGGGTTTTCTTAATCCTTTATTTTTCCAAAGAGGGCACGGAAAAACGAGGATTCCATGTACCATTAATTAAATGGAATCAAAGTCAGATGGGGTTCAAAATGGTCAGAAGTAGGTACTCACGCGTAAGTTAATATGACATCCTTTCAAAAAAACAAGACTTCCGTAAAAGTTTCTCCGCATCAAACCCAGAATAGAAGTACACTCTGTGAATTCCGCTCATACCCATGAATTAATAGAGTGGACACAATTTCACAATAATATATCAGGTTGTTTCAAACGTTTCATCCGTTTCAATGTCATGTTTCTTTGTAGCTTCATATCTCAATCAATATTTATTCTACTGTGTCATGGTATATACTGATCGATGTATTGATGCTGTTCATATTTTTCAAAATTCAACAGGAAACGTTCAGGACAGTGACTAGACTCAATGAGACACCCAGGCACTCCTCAAAGGAAAAACTTCCAAAAATATCTTGATATAGTATGGTGGTCAGCGGATGGTGTACAATCTGGCCAAACCACCACAGCAGAGCCCTATTGTGAGGTAATCGACAAAATATACCAAAAATTGCGTCAGCAGTAGCCGGTACTATTTAACAAACGAGGTACGATCCTGCTCCATGACAACGCCGGTTCGCATGTGTCACAAATCCGAAAATCAATCGAAAGGAGCTTCGAAGTTTTGCCTCATCCACTATACTCCCCAGATCTCTCGCCAATCGACTACCATCTTTTCATTTCATTAACTTTTTCACCGGTAGAACCTTCGCCAATCAGGATTTTGATGTTTACTTGTATATCCGAGTTAAGGTTAGTTTTCCATGAACAAACGGAAACTTCGCGATCGAAGATGGACAGCTCTTGGTAAATTTTTTACAAGATAAATTAAAATTACAAACGAATAAAAATCGAAGGTATAAAACAACAGTCATACAATGTGGTTTTCTCTAAATATCTTTCTAATTTTCATTCGAAAACCACAGTCATTACTTATGTATCCGACAATGAAAATAATGAATGGAAATGAAAAGTCTATTCAAAAATGCTGATATATCAATGAAAACTACGAACGGAGTTTTGTGTTCTACGTTTTGGCTCCGATTTCGGAGCCATTTTCAAGAGATTGATGTGACTTGACGCCGGTGCCTCAATCTGCCTACTCCCCAGGTATCGTCACGAGTTCCCTTTGAGGTCTCAATATCTGTCTACTCCTTAGACAGAACTGAGGTATCGAAGAGTGTTCGGGTGGTACTGAAATGGAAATGTGGAGGCGGGGAGATTAACATCACCGGACGTCTAGGTTGGGGTGGACAACAGGAAATCAGGGTTTTCCAGATACTTGGAAGTCTCTGACCATAGTCATGTTTGTTCAGGCGGTGAGGTCGTTTCCCGATTCTGATTGCCTCGTGAATTATCCGAGCATGTAGTGTTTTCACTGAAACGATAGTCTCGGTGTTCGTGAAGTCTATATTGTGTCCTGTCCTTTGATGGTGAGTCTCACTTTCGGGCAGCAAGTTAATGTTCGTATTTTCTGCTTGCGACACGTCCGTTGGTATGACCTACATATGTTCTATGGCAATCGGAACATGACATTTCATATATACCCTGGGATTCATTGACAAATTTGTCCTTGTGGAATCGAAGGAATGTGAAAGTTTCATTGATCAGACTCGATTCAACCCGAACTCAACAACAACGTGCATATAGATGGAGCTGAACAAGATTTACTCCAGTTGTATGGTCTAAAGCACACTTTGGAAGGAAAACAATAAAATTTGCATCTCAAATAATGGTTTTTCAACTTTGCAAAAAAGTTGAGACGTTCAACTTTACATATTGGATTGAAATCTATACTTTCAAAAACTACACCTCACGATTTGATCTTCACATGTCAGAAATAGTTTCACCTAGAAGTTGATGATGAATCCACAAAAAACATCTCTAGTGTCAATTTGAAAACATCCAGAGAAAACTCCTATAATTTAGTGACGAAATTAAATTTTCCACTTGGAAACAGTATACAATCTGAATAGAAGTGATGAATAGAAAGTACACTTTACTCACCAGTTGAAATTTCACCTGCGATTTCGATTTATAGAAAAGCCCTTTTTGTATACTTACAACTCCAAACAATTAAAAAATGATCTTCACTGAGCAAGAAAGAAGCGTTCCTGTTTGTTAAATCAATTTCCATGGCCGAGATGACCTACAAACTGTTCATCTTGAAGATATTCAGGAGTTATCGTGCTCTTCGCCTCTGTTTGAGTTAAATCATCAGGACGCACTTTCACTTCCACTTTGAAAGACCCGCATTTTTTCTAAGGAAGACAAATGAACCGTAGAAATCCACAACTCGGCCTAATTTCATGGGATTCGAGACGCAGAAACCTATTAAACGGAAGCTAATTTGTGTTGAGTGTTATGAAGTTGTACGCAGTCAAGTGTAATTTATAATTCGCGGTGGAATATTCATTATTCACGGTTTTAGTCGCTTTCCAGATGAATATTAGATACCAAATTGGATCTTAAATTCAGTTCGTCTAGTCTCTCTGTGAACTATATCAAATTCTACAGATGTCTCAAAATTTATACAATGTGATTGAATTCCCATTTTCGGATCAAGAATAATGTTGATGATGAATATTTCGCTTTCTGCTTCGATAAGTTTGTTGGGGGGTTAAAATGGACACCAACATGTTTTGGCGCAATTATGTCGCTGGAATTGCCAAAGCCACTCCTCAAGAGCGGCTTTGGCTTTGGAACACTGTTCCGTACCAGAAAACTAGACATATCAGCAGCTTTTGATGCTTCATAAAGCTCAGATCAGACCTTCTTTCGAGTGTTGTTCTCATGTATGAAGATCCGCCCCTAAGCATACCCTGAAACTGCTGGATTCCATCCAGAAAAGAGCCTCGGAAAAGAAAAGAGACTCGAACACCACTTGGAACCTGGATAGTCTGGAACATCTCCGACATGAAAGGTTGGAGATTTGTCACTCTTTCATAGATACGTTCACGGGAGGTTTTTAAGTGACTTGGTACTTTCGATTCCACAAAGAGCAATACATATCAGAAATACGCGACGGACTGTGGCTGCTCATCGGCTTGAGGCTCAACTCAGTACGCCTCCAACTTCATTGCTTGAAAACTCTTCGATTTGGAGAACTGCGTGTATGTGAAATAATCTTCCTGGGAACATTTTTTCCCAAATTAATTTTATCTTCAGCGATTAAAATCCAACGTGAATCGCTACTTTCGCACAGACACCGCTCTTACACTACCTTAAGGATTTTTCTGTAGTGCTTTAAAAAAACTTGATCCATTTCCAATACTAGAAAAAACGATATTTTCCAACATTCTCCTTATAGCTATAGCGAGAAATACTCGCCTCACCAAACATCTTGAGAGATACTTGTCCAACATAAAATTTGAACTGACCTTTCACTTTGTTGTGTATGATCTCATTTCAGGAGTACCAATCCAAAAACATCTAGCGTTCGGTTTCAGAATCAAATCTCTCACAGTTTTTTGGTCACTGATCAATTCATCTATGTTTCTTTCGGAAACCATGATAACTAGGAGTAACCAAAAAACTCTTTTGTATAATCTGGCTACAAGGTCTGGAAAGTTTTTGAGACTATAACAAAAACAAGAGCTTGCGACCAAATTCAATCTAGACAACACATTGTCAATCTTACCAGCTTTAATTGACCAGTTCTTTGTGGCATTTAAATAGAAAAACTTTTGAAACAACCTGATATCAGTCTGGAAAAGATATACACTCAAAGCTAATTTCAGCAAGACCATGACTATATAAACACAGGCAGAATAATACTCTTGCAGATTCCAGTGACGTGACCTGGTAAGTAGGCATATTGAGATTTTGGTGTCAAGCCACAAAACCCTTGAAGGGTGTCACTACCTGAGAAGTGAGAAGATTTAGACAGTCTATCGGTACTTTCATTTATTGAAAATAGCTTGAAACTCAAAGCCAGAACGTAAAAAATGAAAACTCTGGTCGCGGTCCAAACCCGATTTCAGATTTTCATATTGCTGACTACGAAAAACTTTTCGAAAAAACACGTATATATTCATACATGCTTAACTTTTGGAGACTGCTGAATGAAAAAATGAAAAAAAAAATTTCATAAAAATTTTATTCTGGCTCAGTCATGCATCGATCAATTCAAAAAATTCTCAACTCACTCCAAATGAACAATTTATGTACTTTGGTCTCCCACTGTTCATAGAACAATTTTTGTTCAAGCCTGCATTTTGGGCTGCCAGGATTTTCCATAAAATAAGCTACTTTTAAGGAAACTGTTGAGTCGCACTGTACGTTAGAGATAACTATTCCTATTGAATGAGCTTTTTGGAAGGTTAATCGTATAATTACTTTCGGAAAATTGGATAGGGAACGTTGCATAACAAATGGAGTCTGCATAATTGGAATTTCGACTAGCTCAAGACCCAAGTCAGTCTACGTGACATTTCCCCTTGTTAAACGCATTTACTTCCGTTTCTAGGCACCTCCCTCGTAAATATTAGTTGAAGCGAGTGCACCAGTTTCAAAAAATTGTCTTGAAGTTTACTCAAGTAGTTAAACAGGGATATCCATCTAGCTTGTTCTCCAATAATGATTATCATTATCAATAATTTCTTGATAATTAGAGTTCTCAATTCGTATATATTATATCATCAGAGACTCATCTGGAAGTACTGATATTGTTGTTAAGCAACATCATCAATGATTTGAAAAATTGAATTCGCAATGTCTCAGAACCGAACATTCTCGAAATAGATATTCGATGCCTACCCTTGTTTTCAAATTTCACCAATTAAGGTGTTGGAGTGGCTCACAATAACAATGTTTGAATTCAGTCTGCTCTCACTTTTTGAAAATGAATCAGGGTTCCATCCCTTGTTTGTTGCAGAGCCAGTCTATTGCAAACAAGTTGAACTTTATTATTATATTTTTTCACCATCCTACAATAATAATTTCCATAATATGAAAAATTTCAATATCGTTCTTGAAATATGAATTCAAATATTTCAAACACGTTCAGTCATGGGATGTAACGGTTACGTCCAATGAAGAACGAGCGATAGTAAGTCTTGATAATGTCATCTGAGATGATGGCAAAACGTCGACCTTTGAAAAATACACAAACAACGGATGAGCACCAGGAAAAGCAACTTCACATATTCCATCTTGCGAACAAAATTTGGATTTGTTTTTGACTCGTCCAATTTAGTGAAAATATTTATCCAAAGATAAAGGTGGCTATTAATAGGTTTTCTAAACCAGTCGAATATAGAATTAGGATGCATCAGGATTTGTCACCACCAGGTATTCTATTTCATATCTAAACGTATTTGTTTACGGCACGGATCGCTCTCTTTCGGACATAGATGGAAGTGGTGGATTACTAATAATTCTGACATTCATAACTGATGAAAATAGTTTCTCAGCGAACTCNGATATTCGATGCCTAGTCTTGTTTTCAAATTTCACCAATCAAGGTGTTGGAGTGGCTCACAATAACAATGTTTGAATTCAGTCTGCTCTCACTTTTTAAAAATGAATCAGGGTTTCATTCCTTGTTTGTTGCAGAGTCAGTCTATTGCAAACAAGTTGGGCTTTATTATTATATTTTTTACCATCCTACAATAATAATTTCCATGATATGAAAAATTTCAATATCGTTCTTGAAATACGAATTCAAATATTTCAAACACGTTCAGTCATGGGATGTAACGGTTACGTCCAATGGAGAACGAGCGATAGTAAGTCTTGATAATGTCATCTAAGATGATGGCAAAACATCGACCTTTGAAAAATACACAAACAACGGATGAGCACCAGGAAGAGCAACTTCACATATTCCACCTTGCGAACAGAACTTGGATTTGTTTTTTACTCGTCCAATTCACTGAAAATATTTATCCAAAGGTAAAGGTGGCTATTACAGTTTATTTGTTGAGTATCAATAGGTTTTCTAAACCGGTCGAATACAGAATTAGGATGCATCAGGATTTGTCACCACCAGGTATTCTATTTCATATCTAAACGTATTTGTTTATGGCACGGATTGGTCTCTTTCGGACATAGATGGAAGTGGTGGATTACTAATAATTCTGACATTCATAACTGATGAAAATAGTTTCTCAGCGAACTCTTCTAGTCTCTTTGGGGTTCATCGTTTAGAGCCCGTCTATAGTCTCCCAATCATCAGTTTACTATTCCATGATCTACATTTTTCAAGTGAGATCATTTGTGTATCTGTATCTGTAGAGTAGGGAGAGTGAGTGTAGACTCACAGCACTAAGGCCACATTTAACCCATTGTACATCCTCCCGAGGAGTTGTCCTCCTAGATCATCGTCCATCATGTCCTTTCCAGGAAAGTGGACAGGCCACTGGTATTTTTCCATGCGCAGGGATCAGAAATACCGTCACTTCTGTATTGTTATTAAAATGTTATTACCCCTCTTAATTTTAACATTCGTAAATTTGGCGAATGCGCAAGTTCTTATAAACGACCACAAAAAGTGAAAGAACATTTATGGACACTCAGTTGGACATGATTCAGCTGAATAAAACTACTCGTGTTATAGAATGGAGAATGTTCCTCAATTTGGGTTATTACATCAAATTCAAGTTTGAACAAAATGAAGTTGAGTTCAATTCATGAGTTTTTCAAATTCACTTCGAAAATTATTTAAATTGATGTTTCAAATGATGGGTTTCAATTTTTAAAGGGATTTGTTTCTAATTCACATATTGGCAACAGCGCCTAGATTGCTAGATCGGAGTTCGGGTTAGTAGTATGCTAGAAGAAAAAGAATCATTTCAATAGTGTCAAATTGAGGCAAAATATAAATTATAGTTCAATACCACCTCCATAAGCCACATAAACAACAGTTGTTTTGTTATTTATTTATACAGAGGAAGATATGATAGGTGCACAAAGTGTCATATGTCACAGAATATCTCGGAACTCGGAACATGAGTATACAGCCTCTGAAAAATGTCATCTTTGTTTGTCTCATACAGATAACAGATTCATTGTCCTTTATTAGCTATAACCGATGTTGCCAAATGGTGAAATAGAAACGAATCCCTTTAAATGTTCGAATGCATCATTCCTCTTTTTTAAGTATTTAAATAATTTAAAAAAAAAAGGTTGAAATGAAAAGATTAAAATGCGTTGTTTTAGAGCTCTTTTATGAAAACTACTTTATTTTCGTCAGAAGGAACATTCCCCATTACTCAATACGGTGTGATGAATTATTTGATGACTTACCAGAAAAAATTGTAGTCAATAAAAAATAATAATAATAAGAAGGAGAAGAAACAGTTGTCACGTGGAAGTGGAACATATTAAATAACTGGCAATGACGAAAATACGCAAGAATAGAGCCAACATAAAAAAGGATAATGATAACGTATACCAGAGTTATGATTCAACGTTTTGAAACACTATACAACTCATTGACATAATCCAAGCTTCAATGTCAGATTTTGTAGCTATATTATATTCTAATGGTAAACGATTTCACAATATAGTAATCGTTGGTCCATGATGCCAAGTTTGTTGCATATAATTCTCAAAATGCTTTTTGGATTCTTTGCTACAAATTGTCATGCATCTTTAGCATAACAGAAGATTCAGAAAACAATATAAATCCTGAAAATTCGTAATTTCCATACTTCACATGCTTAAAAACGTCATAGAGAAATCCCTGCGCAATTTTATATTCTACAGACCTGTACTAATGTTCAAATTCAAATATCTAGTCTCAAAATACCTCTGTGGCTAACGGAATGTATATCAAAGGCCCATCTGGGATGTATATCGCTATGTCATATTCGGAATCATCAGAGTATCCTCGTGAACTAATCTCCATAAAGTTTATAACGTCAGCCGCGAAAACTTTCACAAGGGTATGTTTTACTTCAGTATTTCGTTCAAGGAATGTTGGTTTCGTATGGAAAATGTTTATGGACTGCCTGCCTTTTCAACTGTTGAAATTGAATTATTTTCTATGATCAGAAAAAATCTAGAAACTGATGAATTGTATATAAACGGTATGTGAAAAAATGGATTTCAACATGTTGAAAGACACGCCAGATGAAGGCATTGTATGGCGAAACACGTATTGCGTTTTTGTAAAACAATTTAGTGAAAATCTCACAATAAAGTGTTTTTGGAATACGTTAGTTATGGATTTTCATCAAGTATCGGCCGATTCCATCATATATTTACTATTGAATTAACCTACTTTTGAGATATATCCTAATCACCAATTTCCTCAGTGGAACAATTCAAATGATTATTCCAAATTCTAAAATCTACTGATTTCCAAGCATTCCAAAAGGTTCCGTTTTGAACTTTTATCTTCCAAATGCAATACGTCATAATGATGGTTGAACTCTTGCCCTTTTGTCAAAAAAGTATTTGCCAATTCAACATTGGCAAACCTCGTTCGACAGAGGGGCACGAACGAGTTCAATCACGATTATGACGAGTTGAATTGTTCCCCTTCATTGAATTTAGTTCTCATTGAGGAAATTGGTAATCAAGATTGATCTTGGTAAAACTAGGTAAAACTAGGTTTCAGGTAAAATTCCAGTTCAATGAGTTGTTACTAGAAAGGTAAATATTCCATTTAATGAATTCATCATCTGTAAATTTCTCAGGTAGTGATAGTCATGAGGATTTGAATTACTATAAAAGCATGATACCGAATTTGTTCAGTCAGTATTGTGACGCTTGAAGATGTTATTGTATAGCGAAATACGTGTCGCGGTTTTGTGAAGTGTAAGGTGGAAATTTCACATTGAAAGGTTATTTTAATACATAAGTTAGAAAGAGAAATGCATAGCACCACTCATGAGGCATGTGAGGGATCGAATGTAGTCGTCTTCTATTGTATCACGATGCAGTTTTTATGGTGCTGGATTATTTTTTTAAATATCCAATCCATGCTGATGGGTGAGCTAAGCTTATGGCAGTAATATACTGGAACTCATAAATTCAACCAAATTTAAAGTTACATCCCACTCGAGGGCAGCTATTCCGAAACCCATAACATTGTTTAACGCACCCATAAAATTCACCTATTCACCTAATAGTGTAACCTCAATCGGTATATTATTTATGCGAAGTTATTTTCTTAAAATAAACTCGAGAATGAAATCTGTTTTATGGGATATACAATTTGAGATATATTTTATCATCAAGGTTATATGCCGTTGAAAATATCGAGTAACTGAATATTTTCTGAGTGAATCAATTTCATTTCTTCTTCATAAGATTTCTCTCTAATGACATGAGGTGTTACAAAAGACATGTAGAGTGGGTCAAATTGGACACTTTTGAAGAAAAACTCCTGTTTTCACTGTCTGAAATACGGCTGGCGATGTGAGTTAGAGTAAGAGACGAGGAAGGAGCCTTCCTGCCGCAATATTATAGTCGAAAGTTAACTACTCACTCCATCACTTCAGAAAATAAAGAAGAAGAAGAAGAATATATTCATTGAAATAGGTAATCCTAATACACAATATTATATAAAACATATTACTGACATAGAAATTGAAAATAAACATTTTTAGTTTGAAAAATAACGACATATGCTATCAAAAATACATTGCAATATAGGTGCAGCTCCAATACAATGATAAAAAGCAGAAAACAATATACAAATACTATATTTATTAATATTATCTTACCAAGTTTTTTTCTATCTACCATTGTGGATGGATTTCAATAACTGTTTTTTAAAAATCTTGATGACGGACTAGATTTATTCTTATTTGGTAATTTATTGTATGCATCAAACCCTTTAAAAAATAAAGAATTCATGGCACTTCTCCTATTTGTTCTGCATAAATGCAAATTAGTATGATTTCTTGTGGCATATTTGTGCACTTCTGAATTTAAACTAACGAATTCAGAAAAATATGATGGTGATAAGTTATTCAGAATTTTATATGTAAATATCATAGTTAAGTAATACAACGGTAAAGAAACTGGTAGCCTCCGCAAAGTTTGTAACATAATTCCGATTTCAGTGAATCTATTCACTTTTAGAACAATTCGCATACCACGATTTTGCAGTTTTTGTAATTGAGATGTTTGATTTAGATTAAACAAGAAAATAATAGAAGCACAGTAATCAAAATGTGGTTGGATAATCGCATTGTACACAGTAATTTTAGACTGAGTGGGTAGATTGCCAGAAATTCTTGCGAAGAAATATAGTTTTTTGATATTTTTTTACATGAATAATCGAGATGATTGCCAAAAAGTAATAAATTATCTAACTAGAATCCAAGATATTTGATACATGATACAATTTCAATGTTTTCATTGTCAATTTGAAGATTTATTTCATTTAAATCAAGGTTGTTCCATTTATATTTTGTTATAATTATCATTCCTTTAGTTTTCATTTCATTCAGTTTTGATTTATTTGCCATGAGGTACTCATTTACATCCTTTAATGCGGCATTCATTTTATCAATAGCTTTATCTAAGCTTGTATCACAGCATGCCAATAGTGTATCATCTTCAAATAAATTTATAAAATCAACATTTATAAACAAGTGTATGTCATTTAAGTATAAGATAAGAAGCAGAGATCCTAAAACGCTACTCTGAGGCATACCTATATGTATATCCAATTCCTGTGAGATATTATCTTGAACTCTGACTTTTTGCTTTCTATGAGATAAATAGTCAGATAACCATTGGTAAACATCACCATCAATGCCATAACCTCTTAATTTTATTAGAAGAATATTACGATCAATTGTTTCAAACGCCCTCTTCAGATCAAGAAAAACAGCTACTACAAATTTATTGTTATCAACTTTTTTTTGGAATTTAGATAAAGTGAGTTGTAATGCGCATTCACTCTCAGAAACTCACTCAAAAACCTCTTTGGAAATTAGTAAACAATAGATTAGAAAAAATAAAGCAATACAGAAAACACATTGAAAGAGAATCAGTCCCAACTGATAAGTGACTTCACCGAATTCGAAAACTATTTCTCAAAATCACTGACAGAAAGGGTAGAGAGTTTGAATCTAACACAAAATCGATTCACAACTTGCTCTGCATGTAAGTCAATGTATTTCGTACCTCACACCCATAAAATTATCAGTAGCCGAAGGTTTTTTCCTGAAGGAAACAGAATTTCGGAAGTAGAGCCAGTATTCAAGAACAAAAACTCTTCAGTCATTGAAAATTATATGGTAAAATGTATTCTGAAATCGGTATCGAGAATAATAGATATACGAATCAGGGTATATACACAATAAAAATGGCCGCTACCGTTATGAAGTAATTTAATGGGTCAAGGAATACTACTTACAGACAGATCAAACATCTCTCTGAACTATTTCAAACCTAAAGAGGAGTTTGTGAATGAAGTCAACAAGAAACGGTATCGGGTCAGATCCTCAAATCCCTTAGGAATCATATTTATTTCATCAATTGAAAAAAATGTTTTTTCTCCGTGCCTTCTTTGTAGAAACGACAATTCCTTCTATTATGAAATCCTCATAAATATTAAATTATTTCAAATAGCATGATCTGTTTTTTCCGCAAAAATAATATCTCATCATTTCTCTAACAACTTCCCTCGTTATTTCACTGAAATGACCCATTGTATTTTTAACAAACATCCCAACAGGTAATCATCCATTGTAGCCAGTATTTTGTTCCCTGATTTTATTTTTTGGCTCAGTGAGCCAATACAAGGCGTCTGTTCTGTTTTCTTGATTATTTTCTTTGTTATTTTAATTAAGTTGGGTATTTAATGAGTGTATCGTCAACTTAATTAACACAGCATTCGCTTTTGCTCCAGTGGCGTTAGCAGACAAGGGCATTCTTCTAGGAAAAATGAAATTTATTCACGATGCGAGTTAAAATATGGAACTACGAGGTCCGGCTATTGAATAAGGAGACTGGTTACGAAAAAATGTTTTATTACAATAACAACGGGTGACACACGTTGGGAAGCAAGAATCAGCAGTGTTGAAGCAGTTCGTTATCAAATCACTGCCATCCATGACGCTTTAATTACTTTAGCTATTGAAACTCAGAAAAATGATGTTCAAGTCTCTCATGAGGCTACTACTCTAGCCGACAGCTAAAAGATTTTAGCTTCATAGTGTCATTGGTCGTTTGGTATGACATACTTTCAAATTAATCGTTAGTGAATATCTGCAATGAACAGACACAGATTTCGGTAAATACACAGAACTGTTGAAAAAATGCTGCACTTTCTTGGAAGAATATAGAAATACAGGCTTCAAAAGCGCCATTTTAATGGCGAAGGAATTGGCTGAAGAACTGGAAATTGAACCTGTGCTTAGAGCCACGACAAGAATTCGATATGTTAAGCGTCAAGCTGGTGAAATTGCCGCGATGAACCTATAGCTGCTACGGAAAAAAAGAGACTGAATTTTTCAACTGTATTCTGGACACTACATCAATTTCAGTCAATGAAATATTTGAACAGTTAAATGAGTACTCGAAATATTGGTCTTTTTTGTACAATATAAAACAGATTCCGGAAAAACCTGATCTTGTCAAACTCTGTGGTGATCTCCAATTGAAATTAACTGTAGTTGATGTGTGTGATGTGATGTGATGAACTCATAAATCTGAAATAATTTTTGCATGATCAGAATGTAGCTACTCTTGTTTTTGTTTTAAATTTTTTCAAAGATCGCAACTTACAAGAACTGTATCCAAATGTATGGATAGCAATGCGCTTATTATAACTATACCTGTAAAGGTTGCTAGTGGGGAAAGAAGTTATTCTAAGCTTAAGTTGATAAAAATTTTTGACAGACAGAAAGGCTAGAAAAGTCAAATTTTATTTTTTTATTATAAATGGTTATTTCTTTCAATAAATGGTAATTTCATTATATATTTTTCTTTTCTCATATAGGTTTGCATTGTAGTTAGGGGGCGCCGTATAAATCTCGCCCAGGGCGGTGGTAGTGCTTAAACCGGTACTGGCGCTTCAGTTGGAATATTTGAAAATCCTTATAGTACGCATTTTAGACCTGAGAAGCACCTAAATACCAAATCTTAGTTTCCTGGACTTGCCGGTGCGTAGAAACAGAGATGAATGAGTGAGTATCAAATAAGTTACTTTCCCATTTAATAGTATATAAGAAAATACACAAAATAACCAATAAAAAAATGTATCAATGAAAAACCTTTCCCTACATCATTATACTAATAAACATAAAATTTGAGTAATGAGCTAAGCTTTCCGCAAGTCGAACAATTTCAGTTCAGATTAGTTTAAGTCTTCACTTCTGTCGGGCGTCCCGAGACCACACTTTTTTTATTATGTGCAAGTGCAAGAATTTTTTAACTGTGAACATTTTCTTTTCGGCGATTGGCAGTGACTATATTTTCAATCAACACTCCAAATTTCCGAATTGAATACGATTAACAAGTCGATTCGATATTCACCTCGCACGAAGAAATCTGCGACAAATAGGTAAAAAGAAAATCTGCAGCCCGCTCCTAGGTTCCGCAAAGTGTATTCGGCTTGGGCCATACAATTCTCCAATAAAAATTCACTTCACGATCTGTAATGTATTCTATAGAGTGAAAAAGAAAGTCGGTATTGCTCTCAACAATCCATTACCGCTTATCTCGGAGAAGCTTCCAGCTAGGTTGAATTGGATGGAAAAAGAAAAACTGTTGCTCGAAAAACGCTGTATGGGAATAATTGTCTGTTTCGAAAATTGCGCTTTGTTGGTTTTTATGTTATTCATTGAGAACAAATTGAATATACCCTACTCAGTTTGAAATTATTTGATAGATTTCCTTCAGAAATGTAAGAAATAGATAGAAATATTACCAAATTTACTACCAAATTTCCAAAAACGTGAAAACAGTGAATGCTGCCATTTAAATTACGAACACTCGTCATTCTCTATGGTCATTTACTTTCAGTTCCTGGGTCAGTTGAATTCTGTACGAATGCAGACTAGAGCCACGATGCAAAATTCGCCAAGTTGTGGCCGAGTTCTTATGAGCGACGCGAAATCAATTGCCTAGGATTATCCTGCACACTCTCTCAGACAACGGAGATTTTTTTCGGCAGATCTTGTGTTTCGTCGACTTACGGGTGTTGATTGTATACTAAATTAGTACTGAATCACGAACAGAATACCCATGTTGATGAAACAATTTTATTCATTGATATTTAAGTCCATGGTGATTTGACAAAACAGATTGACTGAATGCAGATGTAGCTTCAATAAGATGGGTGTTTTCAATTGCCAAAGTTCAGAAGTACCTGTTAGAAGACACATATATTTAACTGAGGTATCTTTCACAGTTACGGATACTAGAAAACCAAGGTTTGAGGAAAAATTGTTTGAAAATTCTCAAATGTCACCTTGAAAACACAAGGCAAGTGAGACAGAGCGATATCAGTTAGTTGTGGCGTTCTGTAAACCTAAACCTAACCTGTAAACTAGTACTAAAGTACTAGTTTACAGGTTAGGTTGACAAAATAGAGTATATACACATACATACATAGACATAATACATTGTTGAGGATGTAACCCTAATATTACTCAATGACACATAAGAACAAGTATACAAGACATCATGATATGAATATAAAAAAGCATAAACACTATGAACTCAGTTAACACTGTTGGAAAAGAAGTCATCAAATTCCCCTAAGCTATAAAAACAATGATTCGTTAAAATTTTCTTTAACCTACTTTTGAAAATTTTGAAAATTCCATACGTAATACTATTTTTTATATTATAAGGAAGCCTATTGAAGTGAGACGCTCCAATCATCAGAGATGATTTTTTGTGGAAAGTGTGGTTCGATTTTTTTTGCAACAAGTCGTGTTTATGCCTTGTATTGTGGTTGTGAATATCAGAATTTTTTGTCAGTTTATTTTGGTTTCGGTAGATATGGCTCAGTTTCTCTGTATCTGTATCTGTAGAGTAGGGAGGGTGAGTGTAAGCCCACGCACTTAGGCCACATGTGACCCATTGTACATCCTCCCGAGGAGTTGTCCTCCTAGGTCTATATCAAATTCATTTGAAAAAACATCATCAATTTTCACTATAATCTTTCGGTTTTCGAAGAAAGAGAGAAACTAATCATTAAGGCAGCCATGAATACCCAACTTTTCTAGTTTTTATGAGACGAAAGACCTTTCGACTGTATCAAATGCTCTTGTTAAGTCGAATAATACTGATACCACATATTCATCATGATCCATTCTTTCAAAAATGTTCTGAGTGTACTCAGCCACACTTGATTCAGTGGAGAAGCCACTTCTGAAACCATTTCTGAAGCTATTTCTGAGTCAGTTCATAAACTACACCTCACGATTTTTGATCTACACAAACTTTATTTGAAACACAGTACCTTTATCAAGTCATGTTGTCACATACATTTTTCAAATAAAGTTTGTGGAGATCAAATCGTGAGGTGTAGTTTTTGGAATTACTATTGATCTTCATCAAGTAACGGCCGAATCAATCAGCAAATGTATGCCGACGGCTTATCTATAGAAAAAATAGAGATGGAGATGCTGAACTATTACTAATCAACAATTTGATTATGGAAACATTATTGGATTTAACCAATCTATACTGAGAAGCTATCAGTTCTGTAACTACATGTTAATTTGACAATGCCTTCCTGAACCAGGCATTCATAGATATGGAAATTACTGGCACCTTATCAGATGCTCTTGAATGCTAAATCTTGAATGAGCTCAAATCCGATTGAGAATTCTGTCGGCAGTTATAATAATGATGTATCCTTGTGAAATATTAATTTTGATTTTGTTTTGAAGTAAATTAACCCATTAGTGCATATTGTTCGTTTTATCGAACATGCCTATTCAAGTCGGCGATGAGAACGTCTGCGCATATTTTCAATTATTTCCCGTGAAAAAGTTGTTAACAAATACAGGATTAATAGTTGGTTCAGTCATATGAGTGGTAAGAAGTATAAACGTGTTAGTTTTGCTTGTTTATATAGCGATGGATACAGAATTGTACTGAACTCGCCGCGGCGGGTAAGTTATCAACACCTGATATCTAAAGAACAAGTGGCATCTGCCTTTCAATCTGTACAAACCAACCTTGAATGTCAAAAAATCATTGGTTTGAATAAAACTCAACAGAGTGAAAAGACCATAACAAAACGAGGTCACTATGGCAATAACAAACCAATCATTGATAAAATGAAAAATTGTTCCACTGCAGGAATTGTCAGAACATACTTGTTGCATGCCTATAAATTGAAACTTTCCACAACAACAGACGAACTCATTCAAAATATAAAAGAAACCTTTTCTGAAGCAAAATAAGTTATGGCCTATGGGTGCCCATATAAGGAAGTTTCTCTCAAGAAAAGAAAACCCCACGCCACTGAGGACTGATACTGTCAGTGAAAGTGCCACATCTTCAATTGATCAAAAATCAAGTGACTTTAACTTTTTGACTATATTTCATTTGAATATTCGGAAAATTTCCAACAAATTAGATGAACTTTCTTTATACATGAAAGAAAAACATTTTTTTGATATCCTTGACCAAGGTTGCTAACAACTTTGTAATATTCCTGATGGTTATAATCTGGCAGCATTTTTTTGTAGATCAAGGCATTATCACGGTGGGGTGGCCATATTTGTTCGTGAAAATATAGCGTTCAAACAACTGAGTCTCAATGAGTGTTGCATTGAGCGTGATATTGAGGTATGCGGCATTGAACTTATCCGACCTCAAATTGCAATTATTACAATCTATAGAGCTGCATGTATTACTGACTGTCCGATCTTTTTTGATGATCTTGAAAACTGCTTACTTTCTATTTCTAAAAAGTTCTAGATCATACTGTTGGGGAATTTTAACATAAATTTTGTCAAACCGTCTACGAATCTTTCGAATTTAGTCTGTCTTTCAAATTCATTTGGACTTCATGCAACAATTACACAAGTTACTAGAGCTGTGAATGGTTCGGGTAGTTGTATCGACAATATTTTCACTAGTTTTGAGAATGATCACTACATAACGGGCGTAAGGGATGCATGCCTCTCAGACTTCAACAGCATTCTCGATTTGAAATCGTCATTACATAATGTTGATTGACAACATTTCTATGCCTGCAACTCTTTCGAATCTATGACCGAATTCCTTCTAAAAGTTTTTCAACAATTAGTATCTAATATATTGAATAAGAATCCTCTCAAATAGTTTGACGAAAATCTAAAATGCATGAGAGATAAGGTTCATGCAGTGAAGACGGTGTCTGATGCAACTAAGGATCCCATTTACAAAAAATCCTTTAAATATGCCCACAATGAATATCGTAAAGCTATCTGATTAGCCAAAAAGGACGCCCATGATAATTTTACCTAAAGCTCTGAGAACAAACTTAGGGACAGCTGGAAGCTCATTAATTATGAGAAATCCAAACATAAACGGCACATAATTACAGACAAAATAACTCCCAATGAGTTTATTATATATTTCACTACAATTGCTAATACTATCATTGCAGAACTTCCTATTGATAAAGACAACATATCTTTAATATCGCATTGAAATCCCATTCATCAGGTTCGTTTATGTTTACACCTGTTACCAATTCGGAAGTTTATAATGCTATAATGAAATAATTAAGGCAATTTGCGATCTAATTGTAGAACCTCTTACCTATTTGTTCAATGCTTGCATAAGTGAAGGAGCATTTTCAGATAAATTAGAAATCAGTAAGGTCATTCCAGTTTTTAAAAAAGGTGACATAAATATCATTGAAAATCATCGACCCATCTCTATTATGCCGATATTTGGTAAACTTTTTGAAATGGTAATCAAAAACAGGTTATATTTCTATTTTGAAAAACACAATCTCTTGAATCATGATCAGTGTGATTTCCGTAAGTCTTGCTCTACTGTACAAGCAGTTGTTCGTGTGGTGAGAAACATTGTCGACGGCTTCGAGAATGGACAGCATAGTGCTGTAACTCTGTGTGACTTGAGTAAGGCATTCGACTGTGTCTCTCAGCACTTACTACTTCATAAAATGAATGAATATATGGGGTTAGAGGTGTGGCTCTCTCCCTTTTCACATCGTATTTAAAAAATCGAAAGCAATATGTCGACCTAGGAGACAATAGAACGTCTACTTTAAACTGTGTTCCGCAAGGATCTGTACTGGGACCTCTCCTATTCATAATGTTCATAAATGACCTTTTCTTCCAAGTTCTGGCCCATAAATGTATTGTTTATGCCGATGATACATCAATTGCCTGCTCAAACAAAAATTGCAAAAATTTATTGAAAATCTCTGAAATTGCTGCAATCCAAGCTGGAAAATGGTTCAATGCGAATCTTCTCGAACTTAATATGAGAAAAACCCAGAGACTGATATTTTCTTCCAATAAAATGCTTTTGGAAGGAAAAACAGCCCAATTACTTGGTATAACTTTGGATGACTTCCTTAATTGGACATGTCACATTGATGAATTAAATACGAAATTATCCAAATATTTGTTTCTGTTGAGGCAATTGAGAAAATTTGTTTATATTGACACTCTTCTCGCTGTCTACTATGCCTTTTCCCGCTCGTTCATTAGCTACGGGACACTTCTTTGGGGTAATTCTACTTATGCTGGAAAGATATTGGTAACACAAAAAAGCAATAAGGATAATTTCTAATGCAGAATATGGGGACACATGTCGTTCATTGTTCAAAAAATTGGGAATCATAACTCTTCCATCAATTTTCATTTTTCAGTCACTGCTGGAGGTACATAAAATTAAGGGTACCCACTTTCATAACTATGAAACACGTGGTGCTAATCTTATACGACCTGCTAAATTCAATCTACAGAAATCTTCCAAGAATTCCCTAGATGTCAACCTATACAATATCTTGCCAACTACAGTCAAGAACTTATCACAGACACGTTTTAAAAAGGGCATAAAAATTTTCTCGTTGATGAAGGCATTTATAGTATAGATGAATACATGGCTGCTTCCATGGTAATGCCCGGATTTATCTTTCAAACGAAAGTGCGTGTAATAATATCTTTCAAAAATTTTATTTTATTTTGTTATACAGTGCTGCTTGTAATAATGTATTTTAAAAATTATTGTACCCCTTTTGGGTGCCTTGTGTTTTAGTTATACCGTAGTGTTAATGTTTTTATTTTATTTAGGTATTATTCAATTTCAAATGTTTGATTTATCACCTGACTTGCTACAAATGTTTTATATATATACGTAGTCAAATAAACTATCTATCTATCTATATTATACAATATCTATATTATTAATGACAAATACGTGAAGAGTAATGTAAATCCCTTCACATGAACTTACATATAATCAACTAGTATCACAGATAACTCCCGTCTATCTGTTTCTTGAAATCTAGCTATGTTGCAGGAAAGTGAGTTCGTTCCACATAGACCCTCCAATCTTAGATATTGTAATGATGCAGATTATGATTCAGATGAAAATATACCTTTGGCAAAGTTATTTCCGAACGTTGAAGCAGATAGACCAACGGAGGATAACGCACCTCCCACTTCAAAGAAGAAGAAAGTAGTTTGGACCAATGAAGTACACATTTTCAGCACAGAACAAGAGTGCAACGAAAAAAAGCCACCAGAAGAAGTATATAGCAAAGTTTCCCCATTGCCCACTCAGAAAGCAACAGAAAGACCTGTGTAAAAAAAACGAGGTGAATATTCCATTTCAAGTAGTGAGAAAGTAATTGTCTTTCAATGGAAGGACAATAAAGTTGTCACTGCGGCCTCAAATTTCGAGTCTTGTGAAATCAAGAGTGACACTTGCTACTCCAGGGAAAGCAGATAGAAATTATCCATGCATCAACCCAAAATAAATATTCGATAATTATAATAAAGGCATGGGAGAAGTGGATAAAATGGATGGGTTAGTAGCGAATTATAGAACAAAAATGAAGCAGTGAAAATGGTGATGGCCAATATTTTCGTACTTTTTTTATATATCAGTTGTCAATGCCTGGCTGCTATTCCAGAAAATTTACCCTTCCCATGAATTGTCGTCTGCTCTGCTGAAATTCAGGAGATATTTGGCACTGAATCTCATGAAGACTCACGGTCAAGCATCAAAAAGAGGGCAATAACTCCAGCACCACTTGCCGATATCAGGTTTGATAAAATCAATCATCTGCCACAGTATATCGAAAAGGAAAGAAGATGTGCTGACTGTGGAAACAACGCAAAATTCATATGAGTAAAATGCGAATGAGCTCTTCACCCGAGAGAGTGAAATATCATACTTCATGGAAATGGATATTATTTTTGTTGCATTCATTTTCCTATATTGATCTGTGAGCATGACGTTCGATAAATCGAACACTCTTTATTTTTTCAAATAGAAAAATTATTGAAAACATTTTTCTACAAAAGTTGTTCGATTGCCACTAAAAAAACTAGCGTTTTCAAAAATGTATAATCTTATGTACTAATGGGTTAATGATGTCAAATTAAAAAGTTGGGGATTTTTGTATTTTCCCAACTTTCCTGAACTACAATCCACATAAACTGAAAAATAAGATGTATTTTGTGAAGGCTGAGTTTTGTTGAAAAGAACTTCTATGGTTTTTCCATCATAATACAAAAAAATATGGAAATCTTTTAAAAAAAGAAATGGAGTAATTCACTTCAATAGAAAATCTTCGCCGAGATGTGTCGATCATGAACAGAAAATTCAGGTACAATTTGAAACATTGGAACAATGGAACATTGGATTACAGAAAATTATCTTTTATCTATTCAGTGTGTACTTTAAATATTCCTTCTGGAATTAAAACAAAAATCAGTCACAAAAACGTTTCACAAGGTAATATTCTATACTATATAAATACGAAAGTTACTGACTCAATATTCACTCATTCATCTGTTTCTCCGTACTGGTAAGTCCTAGGAAGTTAAAATTTGGTGAAATGGTGCATCTTTGGTCTAAGATACGCACTAAAAAAGTTTTTTCAAATACTCCCACTGAAGCGCGTTTACATATGAAAATGACCTTTTCATCATTGTTTCTCCGTATCGCTATATTATTGAAGGCTGAAATTTTATATGTTGTTTGTTATGTTGTAGATGTGCTATGAGAAGGGATTTTTGAATATTCCAACTGGGGAGCTCGCCGTGAGGTTAAAAGAGCGCTTTATTTTCGGAGGCTGTTGTAGGTGTGCAATTAGAAGGGGTTTTTAAATATTCCAACTGGGAAGCTCCCTCTGAGGATAAAAGGGCGCTTTATATTTGGAGGCTGAAATTTTGTATGTTGTACGTCATATTGCAGATGTACAACAAGAATATTCCAACTGGTAAGCTTCCCCTGAAGATGAAAGGGCGCTATATTTTCGGCGGCTGAAATTTTGTATGTTATGTTGTAGATGTCTAATAAGGAAGAATATTTGAAAATCCCAACTGGGAAGCTCCTTCTGGGGATGAAAGGGTGCGATTATATATGAAAATTAAATTTTCATCACTATTTCTCCGTACCGCTACATTTTCAGAGGCTGAAATTTTGTATGAGTTAGTTTTATGTTGAAGATGTGCAAAGAGAGAGTATTTCCAAATATTTCAACTGGGGCGCCAGCGGCGGGGAAAAAGGCGCGTTCATAAAATAAAGTTACCTTTTACCAGTATATTTCAGTATCTTTTCGTAGGCTGAAATTTTGTATGTGGGGTCGTTTCATGTTGTAAATGTTAAAAGAGATTCCTGAATAACTCAACTGGGGTTTCACCTGGGGGGTGGAGGGGGGCGTTCCAATATGAAAATTACTTTTTCATCACTGTTTCTCTATACCGCTATATTTTTGGAGGCTGAAATTTTGTAAGTAGGTTCGTTTCATGTTGTTGATGTACAATAGAACGAATTCTGAATATTCCAACTGAGGCGCCCCCTTGGAAATAAATGCGGAGCGTTTACATATAAAAATTACATTTTCATTACTGTTTCTCTGTATCGCTATGTTTTCAGAGGCTGGAATTTTGTATGTAGGTTGGTTTCATGTTGTAGATAAGAAATAAAAGAGGATTTTCGAATATTTCAACTTTTCATTATTGTTTCTCCGTACCGCTCTATTTTCGGAGGTAGAAATGTTGTATGTATGTTCGTTCTATATTGTAGAGGAGTAATAAGATATTATTTTCAAATATTCTAACTGTGGCGTCACCGCGAGGGAAAAAGTCGGGTTCATAAAATAAATTTTATTTTTCAACACTGTTTTTTCATACCGGCATATTTTCTAGAGCTGAAATTTTTTATTGAGGTTTTTCATATTGAGGATGTGCAAAAAGAAAGTCTTTTGAAATATTTCAACTGGGATGCCAGCCGTGGGGAAAAAAGGCGCGTCCATAAAACATTATTATCTTCTCTTCACTGTTTCTCCATGGCCTAAAATTTCCGGTGGTTCGCTACTATATGGAATATATGAAGTGTAAATAAAAAAGTTCCCTGAGAATATTTTTCCCCATGGTGTAATTTTTTAAGTTATAGTTCAAAAATACTTGTCAGCAGTTTCTCATCAGCACCTATTCCAATTCAAATGAAGGTCCTGTGACTGGAATTGAATCAAATATGAATGTTTTTACGTGTCATCCTGACGAAAGCAGAATTGCCTTCTTCTGTGGCATAACGTGATAATCGTATACGAAAAATTCGTGTTTTCATATTATGGAATTCAAAAAGTTGCTGATGAAGGGAGAAAGAAAAGTGTAAGGATAAGGGTACATTATTTGTATGGAGATGCAAGAGTAGAAAGCCAGAATAGCTTTTCACAAACAGTAGTGTGAACAACTTATGCCTATAAATTTCAGTGTCTCTATTTCACGCGAAATACAAATGACGTTTCATCTACTGAAGTTTGTAATAACATATCTCAAAAATGTCGGTTTCATAATTGTTCATTATTCTCTGAATACTATATGTCAGTCTACTTTGATAAATTTTTCGATTTGGATAACTCCATTATACAATCTTTGTTATATCAACTTGCTAGTCCAATATACCGAAATGGTGCTGCGAATCAAAGATGCAACTGAATGTTAAGAAACAGAACTGAAAGATGTTGCAGGAAGTGTACTGATTTTTTCAAATGTAAGTCCCTATATTTTCTAAAAACGTGAAATATTTTCAAAAATCATTTCGTGATGGTATGGAGTATTATGAGTATACAATGGGCTATGTGCTAGTTATGAAAAATATCTCAAGAATAGAAGACAATCAATATTATATAACAACTTTTCTAGCAAAAATTTGAGTTGATATTTTTTTTTTGAATCCGTTGATTAAATAAATATTCTATGAGAAAAATGAAAATTCGCCTTATTTTTGAAACAGTCAGCTTATTTAGAATTTCACAAAATTCCATCCACAACAGTACCACTCATTGTGTTTGTATCAAATGTTTCGTTTCTGTGTGTCATCAACTTTAATTCTACTTGAGGTTCCGTAAGCAAGGGTTACCACCCTTCGACCCTTTTTACTTCAGAAAAAGCAATCCAGGGCATGACTGAGAACAACAAAATATTGTAAAAGCTTCAGCAATCGAGCTAACGCTGGGCTAGTTGTAAAAGCGAGATCAATCACCGGCTTATTGCTACATTGGTATGTTAGTTCATAAAATTTAATATGACAGGAAAGCAATTGAAATGATTTTTCAAACTCATTTATCACAATAACTTCCCACACATCCTCTTAAAACAAGATGTGCAGTGCAGTATAAATGTATGTAGATCAAATTGTGAAATTGCAAGCGTGGGCAGTTACAAACTGATTTGATGTTCATGCTGTGCTAATATCCAGTTCTCTTATTCTTTGTCTGGCTGCTTCCTTTAACATTAAAAAACAAATTAGCTGGCTGATATTGTATTTAACAAATAACGTCATATAACACTAGGGCAGTTTTTTTAATATGGTTGAAAATGTCTAAAAATGCATTAAAAAGTCACTCACTCATTCATCTTTGTTAGGTCTTAGATGCGCACTAAAAAAGTATTTTGGAATTTTCCAACCGGTGCGTCCCTACTGGGAATAAAAGGAGCGCGTTTAGGTGTATATGGACTAAAATTCTGTATGTAGGTTCGTTTCATGTTGAACATGTGCAATAAGGAGAAATTTTTCAATATTCCATGTGAAATGCTCCCACTCGAGATGATAGGCACGCGTTTACATATGAAAATTACCTTCTAATCACTATTTCTCCGTAACTCTTTATTTTCGGAGGATGAAATTTTCTATGTATGTTGTAGATGTGCAATAAAGAAGGTTTTTGAATTTTCAAATATTCTAACCGAGGCGTCACCTTGGGGGTAAAAAGGGTGCGTTTACATATTATAATTACCTCTTCATCACTGCTTCTCCATATAGCTATATTTTTGGAGGATGAAATTCCGTATGTAGGTTTGTTTTATGTTGTAAATGTGCAATAAAAAAATATTTTTGAATATTCTGACTCCCAATGGGGATAAAAAGAGTGCGGTCACATATGAAAATTATTTTTTCATCACTGTTTCTCTATACCGCTATCTTTTCGGAGGCTGAAATTCTGTTCGTTACATGTTGAACATGTGCAATAAGAAGGAATTTTTGAATATTCTATGTGAGACACTCCCACTGGAGATGGAAGGCACGCGTTTACATATGAAAATTACCTTCTAATCACTATTTCTCCGTAACTCTATATTTTCGAAGGATGAAATTTTGTATGTATGTTGTAAATGTGNTTACATATGTAAAAACTTTGAAAATCAAAAAGAAGTAGTGACTTGTGTGTTACCATGAAAATGTGTTCTGAAGTCATCGACAGAATAGGAGCAATGCCTCAACAAATAATTTTTCAATTTTCTCTGGTGAGTGTTCAGACTGAGTTGTTTGAAATCATAGGGTAAAATATTGTACAGAGGGTAATCTATGGAATTATTTCGCGATAAGTGAAAACGAAATCGATTTATTCTAATGTGGTGAGCGTTTCGTGTGTTATGTTTGTGGTTATGACACTGTTTCGCCAAGGATGGTTTCTTCTTATGGATATCAATGAAAACGTAATAAAGAAATAAAGTTGGCAATGGCATAATTCCGAGTTTTTTAAAATATTTTTGACAGTGATCCCTGTATCCAATATTAGCCAGCACTCTCAATGCCTTCTGTTGCATCCCATATATTTGAATGGAATGACATGAATTTCCCCAAAGTTGTACACCATAACTAATATAAGAGTGAAACAGTAAAAAATATGAGGTTTATAATATTTTTGCACTAGTGATGTACTTCAATTGGCGAAAAACAAATAGAGAACCCGAAAGTTTTCTCTTCAGCTGAGAAATATGTGCACACCAGTTGAGTCTATTATCTAATGTAATGTCCAGTAATGTAACTTTATTAGTGTCACATTTAGAGATAATTTGATTATTAGCAGAAATCTGGATGTATTGTGTTTTCTGACAATTCAGTTTCAGCTTATTAGATAGAAACCACTGATTAGCACAATTAGATACCTCGTCGAGATGAGACTGTAACATATCATTATTTTTATCCGACAGAATGAAAGTTGTGTCGTCCGCAAAGAGAACCAATTTGAACGGCATCATATATTTGCATAAATCATTCACATAAATGACAAATATCAACGGACCTAAAACAGACCCTTGCGAAACGCCATGCTTGATAGTATGATAAGGTACCGTTGAGCATCACTGCTTGTTGACGATTACTAAGATAAAGATAGGTTCTTATTAAGTGAAGCGGAATACCTCTAACTCCGTAATAGTTTAATTTTTCTAACAGAATTTCATGTGAGACGCAGTCAAACGCTTTCGACAGGTTACAAAGCATCAACACAGTTGATGCGTATACTTTATCAATGTTTTGTCTGAATTGATTGATAAAGGAAGGTGGTAACCGAGAGAAATCGAGGCGATAATGCCGCCTCGATTCGGCTTTCGCCAAAAACGCTGCCTAATTGGTAAGACGGTTGGGTTGGCGTGGGTGGTTTGTTCCACTCACTAACTCGACCGGTGGTTTGAACCGCAAGGCCGGACGATCGATTTTCTTTTCCTATTATATCCAACCAGTGCTAAGAACCACACGTTGAAAGGTAAGGCCTCGTTAGTCCTCAGCTAGCACAAGTTCCGACTTTTAAGGGTTGTCGAAACTTGTGCGACAGTTGATTAACGGAAAAATATTTTTTTCAAACGGAATCCCCTTGAGATATAATAATAATAATAAAACCCCAAAACCTTAGGGATTATGTATCTTATCTTCGGCGGCAGGGCTATTTAGCTCCTTCCCAGCCTGCTAACGAAGTGGTAGAAGTGACAGTTCTACCACCCGTTGGCACGGCTGGAGAGGAGACTCGCA
>NW_019293658.1:0-34422 GCF_000500325.1 Leptinotarsa decemlineata | reverse complement strand
GCGATCAGCCATTTTGACTATTAAAAATCCACTTAGTTATTTGCCATAGTAGGTCATGGGTCTTCCAAAATGGGTCACGGGTCCTCAAAAATGGGAAAAAGTTCAAAATGGTTTTAGTTTGTATCTGGGGAGTTTTGAGAATACCAGTGCACGATTCTGCGATCTGATTGTCGATATCGTGACCCATAGTAGGTAATGGGTCTTCCATAAAGGGTCACGGGTCTCCAGAAATGAAAAAAAGTTCAAATATTCCCAAAATGGTTTTAACTTATATCTAGGGGTTTTTAGAGCACCAGAACATGATTTCGAGGTCTAATTATCGTTATGTGACCCATAGTAAGTAATGGCTCTTCCAGAATGGGTCACGGGTCTCCAAACATGAAAAAAAGTTCGAATATTCCTGAAATATGGTTTTATCTTTTGTATCTGCGGGTTTGAAAGAACACCGAAGCACAAATCTGAGCTTTGATTGTCGATATTGTAACCCATAGTAGGTCATGGGTCTTCCAAAATGGGTCACTGGTTTAAAAAAATTGGAAAAAGTTCAAATATTCTCAAAAAGGTTTTAACTTGTATATGGAATTTTAAGAGCACCAGAGCACGATTTTGAGGTCTAATTATCGATATTGTGACCCATAGTAGGTAATGAGTCTTCTAAAATGGGTCTCCAAAAATGAAAAACAATTCAAACATATATGAAGTGTGGTTTTAACTTGTATATGGATTTTTGAGAGCACCAGAGCAGGTCATGGGTCTTTCAAAATATGTACGTGTGTCAAAAAATTGGTCAATGTTTTGTATCATTTTGAAAAATGGTTTTAACTTGTATATGGATATTTGGAGAGCACCAGAGCACGAATCTGTGGTCTGATTGTCGATACCGTGACCCATATTAGGTAATAGGTCTTTCAAAATGGGTCACGTGTCTCCAAAAATTGAGAAAACTTCGAATATTCCTGAAAAATGATTTTAACTTGCCCCTTAGGGTTTTTGAGAGAACCAGAGCTCAAATCAGAGATCTGATTTTCGATATCGTGGCTCATAGTAAGTCATAGGTCTTCCAAAATGGATCACGGGTCTCCAAAAATGGAAAAAAGTTTGAATATTCCTGAAAAATGGTTTTAACTTGTACTTTGGGGTTTTTGAGAATAGCAGATCACAAAATTGAGATCTGATTTTCGATATCGCGACCCATAGTTAGTCGTAGGTCTTTCAAAATGGGTCAGGGAACTCCGAAAATGGGAAAAAGTTTGAATATTCTCGAAAAATGGTTTTAACTTGTACTTTAGGGTTTTTGAGAGCACCAGAGCACAAAACTGAGATATGATTTTTGATATTGTGACCCATAGTAAGTCAAAGGTCTTCCAATATGGATTACGGGTCTTCAAAAATGAAAAAAAAGTTTGAATATTCCTGAAAAATGATTGTAACTTGTACCTGGAGATTTTTGAGAGCACCAGAGCACAAATCTGAGGTCTGATTGTCGATACCGTGAACCCTATCAGGTAATGGGTCTTCCAAAATGGGTCATATGTCTCCAAAAATTGGAAAAATTTCGAATGTCCCTAAAAAACGATTTTTAACTTGCCCCTCAGGGCTTTTGAGAGTACTAATGCAAAAATTGAGATCTGATTTTCGATATCGTGACCCAAAGTAAGTCATAACTCTTCCGAAATGGGTCACGGGTCTCCAAAAATAGAAAAAAGTTTGAATATTCCTTAAAAATGGTTTTAACTCATACCTCAGGGTTTTTGAGAGCACCAGAGAACAAAATTGATATCTGATTTTTTGATATCGTGACCCATAGTAAGTCATAGGTCTTCCAAAATGGGTCACGGGTCTCCAAAAATGGAAAATAATTTGAATCTGCGCCTTGTTTGTAAACAGTCTAACAATACGTCACGTTAATCCCCATTGAGTATCTATCTACCTGCTGACTTCATCATTCAGATTAGAATTGTCAATTCAGTACTGATGATATCTCTTATGACTTCCAGGGTGTACCTCGAAGGAGCGCAACTGAATCTCAGAAATTTATATCCAGAAGTTTCATTTCCTGTGGGGCGTGGGACGAAAATGCTATCTCCTTTAGTGAAATGGGACCACAGCGTGTCCTGGTTCGCCGATGTATGGAAACACTTGGACTATTTTGGCGATGTTATTTCGGTCAACGTTTCGGATGAGAAATATTCCTACCTCAGAGGACATTATATTGACGGAAGGGTTTTGATGCCCGCCACTGGATATTTGGTAAGTGAAAATTAGAAAATAGAGTTAGCACTGTGAACAGAGAACAAGTTTGTATATAGGCACATTTGACGCAACATGATCCGGCTCGAAGGACCATGTTGTGTTTATGGATTTTATACCATAATCATGTTTTTTTAAATAAAAATGCAATGTAATGAAAATAATGTTATGAAACATATTACATGTTTCCATCGAGACAACTCAAGTAATAGTGACTGAAAATAACAAAAATAACCATCTGTCTTCAGATACCAAACACCCTTTTTCTTCCTACAACTCGATTACTTGGCAAAGGCAGTGACGATCGGATTCTTAGAATTTATTAATCGGGTGCGACTAGACAACACGATAGTCCCATGAATATAGGCACATTTGACGCATCATGATCCGGCTCGAAGGACCATATTGTTTTTATGGATTGTATACCATAATCATGTTCTTTTTGAATAAAAATGTTTCCATCGAGACAACTTAAGTAATAGTGACTCAAAATAACCACCTGTTTACAGGTACCAAACACCCTTTTCCTTCCTACAACTCGATTACTTGGCAAGGGCAGTGACGATCGGATTCTTAGAATTTATTAATCGGGTGCGACTAGACAACACGATAGTCCCATGAATATAGGCACATTTGACGCAACATGATCCGGCTCGAAGGACCATATTGTTTTTATGGTTTTTATACCATAATCATGTTCTTTTTGAATAAAAATGCAATGTATTGAAAATAATGTAATGTAACATGTAACATGTTTCCATCGAGACAACTCAAGTAATAGTGACTCAAAATAACCACCTGTTTACAGGTACCAAACACCCTTTTCCTTCCTACAACTCGATTACTTGGCAAGGGCAGTGACGATCGTTAGAATTTATTAATCGGGTGCGACTAGACAACACGATAGTCCCATGGATATAGGTATATTTGACGCAACATGATCCGGCTCGAAAGACCATGTTGTGTTTATGGATTTTATAACATAATCATGTTTTTTTTTAATAAAAATGCAATTTATTGAAAATAATGTAATGAAACATACTACATGTTTCCATCGAGACAACTCAAGTAATAGCGTTTTTTTAATTTTTTTAATGTTGGTACATTCGTCTCAGAAATATGTTCACTTTTTCAGATGTTTAGTTTGTTGGTGAGAGGCGTGAAAGTTAGAAGAGTTTGGTGTGTTCGGTTATTTTCTGCTATCGAAAAAAATGGATCAGAGAATGTGCATCGAATTCTGTGTAGGAAATGGAATTAAGTGCTCAGAAACATTCGAAACGTTGACAGTGCCATACGGTGATTGTACCCTGGTCAGAAAAATGTTGTAAAAGTGGTACAAGTTTTTCACAGTAGGTCGAGAAGATGACAATTGTCGAATCACTATTGAAGAAGTTGCTGAGGGCGACGGCATATCGGTTGGCTATTGCCATGCAATCATTTTGGTATTGTGGAAAAACAATTCGTGGCGTTTGCATCACAATAATACACCTGCTCGCCATTGCTTACGGTAATACAGTAATCATGTCCCAGTCACCGTATTCACCAGATTTGTCTCCCTGTGACTTTTTTGTTCTCAAGGTTGAAGAGACCCACGGAAGGGCAGCGTTTTACGCCGATTGAGAAAATATAACCCAAATTGCTGAGAAACCTGAACAACATAACAAAATGTGCGTTCACAATTGTTTCGAGGAATGAAAAAAATGCTGGCACAAGTGTATTATATCTGAGGAGGGAGGAGTGTCTTCTACATTTTCACGGTGAAGGCTGATAAATACAAACAACCAGAAATAATAAAACTGTCACATCGCATACTCAGAAACGTCTGAAACTGATGTCAATTCCTACTCGGTTGCGCATTTCGGATATCTGGTGACGTAACGCCTTTCGCCAAACCGTTCCTTTGAGGCTGTTCTTTGAAGCGTCAGATCCAGCTATTCGCGAGGAAGTATTCTTCGCCAATATTCGTCAAATTTTTTGTAGATTTCATTAATTTGAATAAAAAAAGTGGCAATGAACATATTCTCCATTCATATTCTAATGAGATAGAAAGTGCTCCAGTTTATAAGGAAAACAGTTTTTCATCAGAGGAAGAATAGCTCTCAGTTTCATAAACTCGTTGAATTTCCACTACTTTGATGAAATTCGTATAAGATCTTATTGTTAACCATCGAATTTTGTAAATTTATATTCTGAATCAGTTCACCTTACAGTTACAAATTTTTTTCTTATGTTGCATTTGTTATTGCGTTCATAAGGTTTGTTTTTGACTATTTTACGTACAGTTGAGGAAGGAATTTCGATCAAATTTGAACAGATAACAATTTTAAGTAATTATAACTGCACCAATATCGAATTTCAACACTCAAATCGCGATCAGTTCCTGAACTGAACAATAATGGTACGACGGCGATAACCATCCCTGCATTCCCGACTTCTATTTGTCATCGTAACATTACTTCAAATTCAATTTTACGACTCTTCAGCCAATCATAAAACTCGTTTAGTAAAAATGATCCAATACGAACCGCCAATTCTGCAGTTCACGTGGACTATTTCGCAGCTGGTTCATTTCTATGTATTGTTTTTTTTGGCCTTTGAGTGTGCCGCCAACTTTAAATGTTCACAGTATCGTTTACTTCGACTATACTTTTACTGATCATGTTTCTTATTCAGGAGTTGGTATGGAGGGTTTTGGCCAAATTTCACCTGAAAGAGATAGAGCAGCTGCCCGTAGTGATACAAGACGTGAAATTCAAAAGAGCAACGGTACTACCGGACGATGGAAATGTCCAATTCATCGTGAATATCTTCAAGCAGTCTGGAAATTTCGAAGTATTCGAAGGCGGGTCAGTAGTCGCTTCAGGAAAAATCAGCGTACCAAAAGACGTGACCAGAGAATTCGTTCAACTTTCTGGTGAAATCGAAGAATCAGAACACAATAGGTATGTAAGATGGGATGAAAAAGTATTAGACTAAGTTGATTCAATATAGTTGCCTTTGAGGGCGATACGACGATTATAGCGGTCATACAATTTTCCGTTATCAGGATTCGATATTATATATCTTAAGCCTAAATGAAACAAGTGAATAGAATTTTTATGTGACACGGTTTCATTGAAAAAAAAAAGTAAAAAATGTACTAAAAGCTGGAAAATCATTCGGAAGGTCATAGGTCATAGGTAGCAGTCATCACACCACTCTCCCCAGCAATCTACGGTATTGATCAGATGAAAAATAATAAAATCACTGGGCTTAGCGTAATCTGAGTAAATATGTAAATACTACGCCCAACGATTTCATTATTTTTTCATCTGATCAATATGGTAAATTGCTGAGGAGAGTGGTGTGATGACTACTACCTTGGACCTTCCGAATTATTAATTAGCTTTTAGTAAATCAGTAGTCTGTAGAGTAGGGAGGGGGAGTGTAGGCTCACAGCTCTCAGGCCACATGTGACCCATTGTACATCCTCCCGAGGAGTTGTCCTCCTAGGTCATCGCCCATCCTGTCCTGTCCAGGAAGGTGGATAGGTCACTAAGAGACATCTCCTTTATATCGACGATAACTCCGGACACTCGCTTAAGACATGCCTGACAGTTTCATCTTCCTGTTCATACATCCTGCATAAAGGTGTGTCCACTAGTCCCATAATATGGTGGTGTTTCCTAAGTTGACAGTGTCCAGTCGGAAATTCTACTTTTAAGCGTAGGTTTTTCCTACGCTTAACAGGAATTTCCGACTTTGATTCCATCCCATCTCTTTAGGGATTGAGCATGGCTGTAACTTTTGGCTGGTTCCGCAATTGTCGAAGTCATCAGGCCTTAGGCCTGGGTCCTAAAATTCTCAGTCCAGCCGCTTCCTTGGCTAAAGAGTCGGCAATGCGATTACTTTTACTCCTGTCGTGCTCTTTAACCCACCTCAGAATAATTTTATTATCTACCGAGGCTTTGGCTAAATCTTGGTGGCATTCTAGTACTAGCCCTGAGGTAACACGTTGTCTGTTCAAGGCTAATAGGGCTTGTCTGCTGTCAGTGCAGATCGTTATGTTTTTGCCAGAAATTCCTTTCCTGGTTATTTCTTTTGTGGAGATTGATATACCAGCCAGTTCTGTTTGGATTACGCTGGTATTTTTCCTATTCCCCACTTAATTCTTAGGGTTAGTGATCCATAGTACACTCCACATCTTGAGCCTTTTTTGGTTTTTGAGCCGTCTGTATATATGCGTATTGCATTTGTAGCATCTGACTGTGTGTTCCGTTTTATTTGCATTTTGTAGGGTTTATTCAACACAAACCTGGGTTAATTTGCATCCCTTGTTGCCTGCAGCAGATATTGCGCCATAGGCTCAGCCTCAATTGATCTATTCCTACTTCGAGGTTTTCACCAACCGTACGCAATCGTAACATATCCATTAACGCAACCACCTTAACGTACAGGTCTGTTGCCGCGGTTGGTGTTGTCCTCATCGCTCCTGTGATGTTTGAACAATCCAATCGCTGTATTTGATATAATTTTTACTCCTGTCGTGCTCTTTAACCCACCTCAGAATAATTTTATTATCTACCGAGGCTTTGGCTAAATCTTGGTGGCATTCTAGTACTAGCCCTAAGGCTAATAGGGCTTGTCTGCTGTCAGTGCAGATCGTTATGTTTTTGCCAGAAATTCCTTTCCTGGTTATTTCTTTTGTGGAGATTGATATACCAGCCAGTTCTGTTTGGATTACGCTGGTATTTTTCCTATTCCCCACTTAATTCTTAGGGTTAGTGATCCATAGTACACTCCACATCTTGAGCCTTTTTTGGTTTTTGAGCCGTCTGTATATATGCGTATTGCATTTGTAGCATCTGACTGTGTGTTCCGTTTTATTTGCATTTTGTAGGGTTTATTCAACACAAACCTGGGTTAATTTGCATCCCTTGTTGCCTGCAGCAGATATTGCGCCATAGGCTCAGCCTCAATTGATCTATTCCTACTTCGAGGTTTTCACCAACCGTACGCAATCGTAACATATCCATTAACGCAACCACCTTAACGTACAGGTCTGTTGCCGCGGTTGGTGTTGTCCTCATCGCTCCTGTGATGTTTGAACAATCCAATCGCTGTATTTGATATAATTTTTGGATGGCCGTTGCTTGTAGAACTTTCGGTCCCCATGCAATGGCTCCATACGTTAACATAGGTCTTATTATTGCAGTGTAGATCCAGGTGACCACAAGGGGTGAAAGACCCCATGTGCGTCCCACTGTCCTCTGACATTTGGTATGGGGTGAGTGCGAAGCATGGGAGGAAGAGATGTGCTTGAAGTATAACGAGAGGAAAACAGAGTGCATGTTCATACCAACTGGTAAGGATGTAAGACTCCCTGTGCTGAGAATGCATGGAAGAGAGATAGAACAAAAAACGAGTGTGAGATACGTCGGAATTGTGGTGGACACAGGACACACAGGACACACAGGACACAGGACCACCACAAAGAGGTAAGGAAGAAACTGAGTGAGCTGGCAGGGAAGAATGTTGGACTAAAGAGAGAATGTGTGTGGATGATATATGAAAGGGTAGCCAAACCTGCGGCACCGTATGGGGTACAAGTCTGGGGGTAAAGGGCACATGATAGTAGGGTGAAAAACCTGAGTGCAGCACAGAGGCCGTTTCTGTTAGCTTTATGTGGAGCATACAGAACGACGCCAACAGCGGCACTCAGTGTCATCACCGAAATGGCGCCTCTTCAAATAGAAGGATGGGTCAGATATCATGAATGGAGAGTGAATGGGAGAAGGAAGATAGAAGATGGAGTGAAAGATGAAGACAAAATTTTCCCCTGGTTGCAAGGGGAGCTGCTGGAGGAGATGGAGGGAGAGGAGGTGAGTATACGTGGACGCCGGAGCGATAATGGAAGAAGAAAGGATGGGAATAGGATGGGCGTATAAAAGGGGAGGGGATGAATGGATCACGGGGAATGAAAGGATCACCTGGCAAAGTAGCGAGAATGAAGCAGAGTCAATAGCGATAGAGCGTGTGATTGGCATGTGGAGTATGGAGGAGAATTTGAAAGTAGTTAGTGACTCTGCTATGGCTGTAGAACGAGTGAATGCAGGAAGAGTGGTGAATAAAAGGATAGCAAGGATACAGACGATGATTGAGGAAAGAAGAGAAAGGGGACTACGTACCCAAATGATATGGAGGAGGGGACACGTAGCCGGCAATATGGGACACGTGAAGGCTCATGAACAGGCCCATATGGGCGTCACACGTAAGACAAATACACAATGAATTGGATGAGAGAATACGCATAAAAGAGAACATCAAGAGGGAATGGCAAAGGGAATGGGAGAGGGGTGCGACTGGGCGACTGTTCTCCAGATACTGTAGAACAGTCGGGAATGAATCACTGGATCTGTCGCGAAAGGCGATCCAGATTCTCACGGGGCATGGGAATTTCCCGGGATATCTGGCGCGATTTAACCTGGGCTCGGAGGTTCCCTGCCCGTGTGAGTATGGGGAGCCGGAAACAGCAGAACACATGATTGATAGATGTATGATAGGGGACAGGATTGGATGGCGAGTGTGGAATGAAAGAATGGAGAGGGTGAATGGCAAAATGAGACTGAGGGATGCAATTGGAAAAAGAATGAATGGATACGATTTGCGAATGAATGGGCAGACAGCGTGGTGAGGGACGAAAGGGAATGATTTGGGCAAGTTACCAGAACACAGAAGAAACGGGGAAAGGTCGCTTCTGTGATATGTGACTGTCATCTTGGTCTGGGGAATTGTATATGAATCCGGCATATGAGTTCACATTGTGAGGGAAAAAGGGGAATATGGGTTGGGATAGAAAATTTGTTTCATTTGATTTGGATCATGGATGAATAGAAGGAATGTTTGTGTTTATTTATCTTTTGAAATAGTTAAGTTATCATTACCGTAATTAAGAATTTAGTTCAAGTTGTTGAGATTGTAAATAATTATATTGTAAAATGGTATTTGAGAAATAAAGAGATGGGTCTACTACCCCGCTAAATCGTCCCAGTGCATTGGCGGCGTTCTGCGTCGGTGATGCGGTGGGGGGAGAGTTCTGAGGAGTAGGGGTTTCCTTGACAGTGGTGGCGCTAGACAGAGGGAAGATGCCAGTTGAAAGGCCTTTGGGCTAGGGCAACGATGGCGATGGCATTATTCATGTCCTCTCACATTGCTCATAAGCCATATATGCTCTTTTTGCTCTACTCTGTAGATGAAAGTTCCATGTTAGCTACCTGTCGAGGATAGTACCAAGGTATTTCACCTCTTCAGAGAAGTTTAGTTTGCTTTTGAAGATTTCGGGAGAATCAAGCCTGATAAACTTCCTTTCCTTGGGAGTGATCGACAGTGAGTGTTCCTCACCTCCTTACCTCAAATTTATCAATTTGAGCCCATTCTGCGCTCTATCGCACAGTGTGTTCACAAATTTGGCGGTCTGCAAGATAACTATGTCATCTGCATTTGCAATTGTGTGGAATGCATTATTGTTGAGGTGATTAATCAGGATATTCAGGCCTACTTCAATGGGGACTGGATATTCTTATGCCGCACCTGGTTGGAATATTCAGAGCCTCTCTAGCTCTGAGGTATATTCCCAGTAAGTGGAGAGAAGTACGAGTAGTATTTATACCCAAACCAGGTAGGATGGACTACACCTTACCAAAAGCATTCCGACCAATTAGTCTCACATCGTTCTTCTTAAAAACTATGGAGAGGCTATATGAGCGGTACGTGAGAGCTGAAGTACTTGTTCACAACCCCCTTCATCCAAATTAGCATGCATATACTCCGGGAAGGTCTACTGATTCGCCTCTTCACCATGTGGTTGGCAGAATCAAGAGATTAATGGACAATAAAGAATCCACCCTGAGTATATTCATAGATATCGAGGGAGCGTTTGATAAAACAACCTTTCCAACAATCACCCAGCAATCCAGGAATGTACCCCTGGTAGTAGGAGAATGGATGCTCAAGATGCTCTCTAGTAGAGCAATAAGTATCATTGTAGAAGACATCACAGTGAGACTGGTCATGAGGGGATGTCCACAGGGAGAAGTCTTATCACCCCTTTTCTGGAACATAGTTTTGGATACCCTGGTTAATCACATTTTTTTATATTTGGGGAGTGATTGATTTCCAATATTTTTACGACTTAAGAAGATATAGAGGGAAAATCAAAGTTTGAAATTTTTAATTTTTTCCTCATTTCTCCTGAACCAAAATAACTACAGTCAGATATTTGGTGTCATTCCATGGTTATCTGAAAATGGCAAATTTGCCATAATTTAACTAATCTCTCATCATTTATAAGATCCCTATGGTGGGACTTGATGAACAGCCATGCAAATTTGACTGATTTTTCTCCCACAATTCCAATATATACAATTCCTCTTGCAGAAACTACCCCAAGCTATCAGGCGAAGATCTGTATAAGGAATGTCACTTGAGACGTTACATGTACAAAGACTCCTTCAAAGCTGTCACAGAATGCGATGTCGACGGACTCAGAGCAAAAATCCAATGGAGCGGAATGTTTACCAGTTTCATGGACGCGATGATGCATTCCAGCATCATTCGGGAACATCGAAGAGATATCAGTCTGCCGACGAGTATCGAGCAGATCGTTATAGACCCGATAACTCACTTGATGATCGTGAATACTGAGAAAGGTGAGTTGAATAAAAAGGTGATTACTGCGTCAAAGCTATTTTAAGAGTTTATTGATCGTTGTTGGTTAGTTTTTGCGGCTAAAATTTCGCCTACAGCTGCGATAGACTTCATGGAAGGCGAGGGAGCAACGGACGAAGTATTCTCGTTGTCTTCAAAGCAGATTTGGGTCTAGTGGTTTCATCAATAGGCTTAATACGTGTGAATTTTAGTGCAGGAATAATAATAATAATAACATGGTTGTTCTGATTATTGGAGTCCTTGGTGGAATGATGTCCTCCCTACTCTCGAATCTTAAAATCATACCGGCTTGCCGCACCAAGGCAGAAATCTTAGCCTCACAGATGCAGAAGGCTGTCACTCTTGGCTCACTGCGCTTGCTCAGGGCACATGATTCTCGGACCCGATGATCACCTACCCCACGGTATGGGGAGTGGTCATTGGCGCGCCCTCCCGAATGTATCGGGGCTTCGGGGGATAGGGCCTGACCAGCGCACACTACGCTGGTAGGAAAAAATACTATACAATACAAGCGTAACATCTCTATGGCCTGGATCGATTATCGTAAGGCATTCGATACAATTTCGCATGAGCTCATCTTGCTCAGATGCCTTGCGGTACCCGACAAAATAGAGAGATGCATTGAACAACTGATACCACTCTGGCGAAGTCGCTTCACCATAACATCTGGTCAAACAGGATATAGGTCACTTTCAGAAGGGGCGATTCCGTCAGTCCCCTTCTCTTCTGCATCTCACTTTTGCCATTATCCGTTGCGCTCAGAAATACTCGAGGGTATAATAGTGGCACCCCCGGAAACCGGAGCACAAGGTCTCCCATTTATTTTACATGGATGATCTTAAACTTCATACCTCTGGAGAGAAGGATCTCCATCAGTCCTTGAGGGTGGTGGAAGAGTACACGCATGCTATCAGTATGAAATTCGGGATAGACAAATGTGCAATGGTCCATCTAAAAAGAGGGCGATGCGGGGACTACGGAGAGGCTGTGCAGCTCGTAGATGGAAGCATCCTTCACCATCTGGATGCCGGAGAGACGTATACTTACCTCGGGGTGGAACAACGCCACTCACAAGAGGTAACAGCAGTGAAAAACTCTCTCCGCGGCAAGTATCAGCACAAACTTCGACAGATCTGGTCATCGTAACTGTCGGGGAAGAACAAAGTGTCTGCAACAAATATGCTTGCCGTTCCAATCTTACTCTTACTCGGGAGGAGCTGTATCAACTCGACGTAAAGACCTGAAAAATGATGCATCTCTATAGGAGTTTACAACCCAAATCGTCCGTTCCAAGGTTGTACTTCCCCCGACAACAGGGAGGCCATGGACTTTTGAGTTTGGAGTGTCTACATGACAGAATGGTACTGGATACAGCCTACAGTCGTCAGGAGTTTGGATCTCCTCTGCATGGTCCATGACCATGAAAGAGCAGGAATTGGAGCATTTCTCTTCAGGGCAGCTGCCCGAGCAGCTGATGAACTCTGTATAGTTTTCGACACTGAACGAGGTGACTACAACTCTGTCACCGAGTTGGAACCTGTTCAGCAAAAAGTTCAGATAAAAGCCGGGGAGATCGCCTTACTTCTGCGGAAACGTAAGGATAAGCCAATGCATGGGGTCTTCTTCAATACCATTGGAGACCTTGGCTTATCAAAGCGCCTGACGTTCGTTTTTCTCAGGTCGAGTGGGCTGAAGTTGGAAACTGAGAGGTTCATCATGGCTTTCCAGGATGGTGTCTTCAACACCTTAGTCTACCGCAGTCGCGTGATGGGTATAAACGTTCCTCACATAAGGTGCAGGACCTGCCGCAAGGCGCTCGAGACCCTAATGCACTTGCTATCAGCATGTCCAGCATATGCGGTCTCGGCCTATATCCATCGACATAACGCGGCCGTGGATTACCATCCACGGCACTCTTACGGTATTGACGAGACACCGGTGTTTCTCTACGCTCCGGGGGATATTGAATTCGTTGTGGGGAACGAAAAGTGTCGAATTTATTGGAACTATTCGTTCCCCACGCTCAGGCTCATACAAACTAATAAGCCTGATGCAGTCCTTCTCGACCATCATAGCAAAACGATATTTGTCGTGGAGTTTTCAGCTCCTGGCGAGATGAATATCGTTAGAAAAGAGGAGGAACAACGGAGAGGAGATTTTCTCTTCGAACTCCGCAGACTCTATCCAGACCACTATGTTAAGATGGTTGTTCTGATTATTGGAGTCCTTGGTGGAATGATGACCAGAACGGCTGGACCTATGTTTATAATATTTTTGTTACTGGATTCGTCTTCCTCGGCAATAGGATAATATGTATGAAAATTTGATATTTCATCAATGAAAATAATTAAAATGATAATAATGATTAAAGAACTCAAACACAGTTGGAGCAATTTTTATGATTTTTGTCATTTTGTATTTGTCTTCGCCGGGAATAAAATAATGAGTACTGAAATATGATACTTTATCAATACAAATAATTGTAAAATTCAAGAACGACTGGAACGGCTGGTCTTCGTCGGGAATAGGATAATGAGTATAAAATTATGATATTTTATCAATAAATATAATAATTCCCATTTATTTCATTAGACTTGATGCTTTTTTATCAATTTCAAAATCCTAAATCTGCTCATTCATTGACTGTTAGGCGGAACGACGTTCTCCGGGTCCGCTGGTGTCTTATATAAAATCAGCCCTGTCTCCTTAACCAAATTGAACAGCAAAGTAACTGAGGCGGCAATCCAAAAATCAAAAGAAATAGGCGGAGCTTCCAAACTATATAATTCATTCAACCTGTGAGCTAACCTTGTGTATGAATAACACATTCTATCGATATTTCAGAAATTCCGATAACCATGAATTGCTACTGTGAAGTAATTAGAGCTGGAGGGATAGAAATAGTCGGTCTTCACACTTCTAAAGCGCCTCGTCGCCAGAAAACGCAGCCAGATCCCTACCTGGAGGTTCTCCACTTTGCTCGCTATGCCTCTCCTTCGAACAAACAGCACGACTTGGAAACCTCGTTGAGAATAGCTTTCCAGATTATCGCTGAGAATTGCATCGGCGTTATCAAACAGCTGAAAATTTGCGGAATCGACGGAACTCGTACAGACCTAGAGCTAGGAACCAGAATCAAATCAATTCTTGATAAGCAGACGCTGACTAGATACGACTATGTCGAGAAGAAAACTCTAGCAACGGACGATAGAGACAAATTTGACGTGATAATGGTGGATGAGGAAAGTGTGGCGAACGTGAAAATGGAATCGGTATTTGAGAGTCTTGCTCCAGCTGGATTTGTTCTATACTTTGGCCATGTTTCTGAAAGTGTTAACGATATTTCAACAGTTACCTTCCGAGCTGGATCAACCGAAAACCAAATTAGTCTTTTACGTCCCAGAACAGGTAATTTTTTTTGTATTGATTGTAGCCATAGTTGAATAATATTGTTGAGGAACTGATTTTGTGGATAATAGAGTCTGAAGATCGGGCAAGTAATTTTTTAGCAATATTTTCTGATTTGTGATCCTACTTCCACAGCAGTTTTTCTGTTGCTGTTGCTGCATTGATTTCAATCCTAGGTTTTATATGTATCTAAGTATGTGGTATTTTCAGTTTTATCCATTTCAGTTCTGTTTTATCTTCCTCATAAATCTCATCACTGTGACCGTTATTTCATTTTTATCTTTGTGATAATATCTAAGTTCTCGCATCATGTGAAATACTTTCATGCTATCGCTTTAGATGAATTGGAATGCTACTTAATGGGTCATATCTGTAAAAACCCCACCAACGAGTTTTTAATGGTGATTATTTCGTTCAAACCGATAAAGTGATGAAAACATTGAAGTATAGGCAACAAAACAGATTTTTTCATCGATACAATTTTTTGTGACTGCAAAAAATGATGTACGAGCAATTGTGGATACAGTTGGTATTCACCCATGTTCAAATTTTTTTGCACGATTCTTGAGTCAAATGCATCAATTGTGGGTGCAGTTGACCAGTATTCACCTACAGTCTTGATTCTCAAGTGTTTGTTTGAAGGTGATTGACAATGTTTCATGATGAATTTCACTGGTTCGGACTTCCATTGTCTACTAGATAAAATGATTTGAAATCCCTGAAACTACTAAAAAAAGAATAATGAATAGCTGAAAATAACAATTATATTAAACAAAATAAACCTGAAATGAAATAATGGTGAAATAAACTACAAGTAAAAATATAACATTTGAATAAATAAAAATAAAGGAATGAAAAAAGAAAATAATAAAAAGTGTAGAGATTCCAAGTCACGTTAGTTNTTTATTTTGCTTAATATAATTGTTATTTTCAGCTATTCATTTTTAATTTCCCTTTTTTTAGTTGTTTCAGGGATTTCAAATCATGTTATATAGTAGCCAATGGAAGTCCGAACCAGTGAAATTCAAGAAAAGTGTTGGAACCATTTTTGCTGAGAATTCTATGACCTACAAACTTTCTCTGAATCATTTTTCCGGTAGCTCATAGCATTCGAAAGATATAGGTACGCAAAAAATAAAAATTCCTGACCTTTGACGTCGATCAAAAAACAACGCACAAGTGGGATCGATGGGCACTTTCCATAGTTTATTCAAAATGACGTATTCGAACTCTGTACAAAAATTCAGCTTGCAAGGACTTTTTGCAAACTCAGCCTTTTGTTTGGACTACGGAGTCTCAGCAACGACTCGTTGGTGAGCTCCCTGTTCACTCGTATTTATAATTTTAGATGGTGGTGGGGGGTAGGAATGGTGGTAGTGAAATACTACAATTTCTATTCCAGCCTACCAGCCTGGATTTTATTCTCTATAAGTTAAAGCGACTCCGCCGTGGTGCAGCCTAAAAATATTACAATCAATCAATTTTTCGCTTTTCAGGACTGCCAAAGGACTACAAAGTCGTCAAAATCAGCAACACCGACTTTGGATGGTTGGAAAAGTTGAAAGAGCTACGCCAAGACAACCAGCAAGGAGTAGTGTACTTGGTCAGTCAAGGGGAACCTACCAGTGGGATCATAGGTCTAATTAAATGTTTAGTGGCTGAAAGCAGTGTACCTTACAAATGCGTATTCATCGACCAAGATTGTAAGGAATTCTCCGTGAATGACCACTTGTTCCGGAAGCAGTTGGAAAACAACCTCACTATCAACATTCTAAAGGCCAACGCATGGGGCACTTTTACGTATTTGCCTCCTTTCATGAACATCAAAACGGTGGAAACTGCTAGCGCTTCCTTGTCCATCGACACTCTGGGAGACTTGTCAACCTTTAAGTGGATACAGAGACCGACTCCATCCTCTTTGCCACAGTACGTATCTGTTTAATTGCAGGTATTGTAGTTGGAGACAGGAAAAATGAGAACTCTGTCTTCTGTTCAAGCTTTCCAAACTTTATAATAGGATCTTCTTCAGGAGCTGGAGAGCCAATAGCCCCCATCATCCCCCGTTATTACTATGCATAGTTGATTTCGTATTCATAACCTCACCTTTCAGTTCCTGAAGAAGAGCCAATAAAGTCTAGAACATCTTGGAGAGAAAAAAGAGTTCTCAATTTTCCTGTCTCCAACTGTAACACCTGATTCAATCTTACGCTGTTTCTTATATATGAAAGGTCAGTACCGGAGATGTGCATATGACATCCTTAAGTTTAGGTGAAAACACCTCACCCTTGCCTCTCATGTGAATCTATGACTTTGTAGGTACGTGTTGCAGATTCCCGACGGAAAAACAACAACTCCTCCAGCTAATGCCACGCAGAAACCTGAAGTAAAACTATCAGGCAACTGTGCGACGTCTTCCATTTGGAAGATGTGATAGATCGGTTTCGAAGTACCTGCTTCTGGTAATTTCAGATGGAGTGAACCGTCTAAATATCTGGAATAAACAAAATCAATTTTGTTACAAACGTTCAAGAAAAAGAACGAATTTTTTAAGCTCGAAAATCGTATCGAAGTGCAGTATGAATATAGGCGATATCTGCTTTGCTCAACGGCTAAGTTGACTGAACGTGTTGTGCTGCAAAGGCTAACAAAAGAAGTTGAACACCGAAATGTTTTGCCTGACGAACAATTCAACTTCAGGAGGGCACACTCCACCGAGCTGCAGGCCCTGAGACTGGTCGAAAATTCAATCTCAGACCTGAACAACAGGAATACAGTCCATCTCGTCCTCCTGGATATTTCGAAGGCCTTCGACCGAATCTGGCACGAATGCCTGCTACACAAAATGCTCGATTTCGATCTGTCTCGGGATCTGGCTCGGTGGATCAGGTCCTTTCTGAAAGGCAGAACTTTTCAGGTCCGAGTTGAAGGAACTTTGTCTCCTGTCAGGGAAATCCAAGCTGGAGTGCCTCAGGTAGCTGTACTGTCTCCACTACTGTACAGCCTTTACGTGAGCGACCTTCCAAAGTTCGACCACGTGAAAATTTCCCTTTACGCCGATGACACGGCTCTCCTCGCCTCTTCCATGGGTCTAACGTTGGCGGTCGTCTACATGTAACGCACATTGGACGACCTCGAACGCTGGTACCTTCACTAGAAGATTCGAGTGATTCCAGAAAAAACTCAGGCGATATATTTCGGGAGACGTAGCGTTTCTCCAGACAGAAGGGTCACGATCTCTGGCAGGGAGATCGAATGGCAAATGCGGGTCAAATACCTAGGTCTTTGGGTAGATCGCCGACTCACCTGGGCAAATTACATTGACTACATCAAGAGCAAAGTTCAGGATAGCTTAACTCTATCCTCTGGTTAATAAAAATTCAAAGCTTAACCTCAGAAATAAGGTTTTGTTATACAACACGATGTTCAAGCCTGTCATCATGTATGCTTCAGGCGCCTGGGGACAAACCGCTCCGTCAAACCATTTGGGAAAGGTTGAAAAACAAACTTCTCAGGATGCTGGTGAATACTCCATGGTTCGTGCGGAATGAAGCCATCCGCAGAGATTTGAAGCTATCAATTATACGGCAGTCCATTCAGTCGAGAAATCAGGGAGATTTCGAGTCAGCGGAAACTCAGGATAACCCATTAGTCAGGAAAGCTGTGGATTATACTGTAGACGACCCCACCCGATTCAGAAGGCCCCATTGCTCGGTTGAGTGAAGGCCCCACGGCGTCTGTTGAAATGAACAGTTTGTTCATCTAATACCCCAGTTAGGAAGGGTACACTAGGCCAGAGCGGTATAGAGGTCATTGACCTTTATGTCTCCATCAAAATCACCCTCAGTTATGAACCATTCGTCCTCCTGACGAACCTCAGTTGAAAGGGTAAAGGGAAAAGTTACCAAGCTGATGTGAATGAAGATGACTAGAACATATAGGCGAAAGACTTGGGGAGACATAACGTTTCTCTAGACACAAGGGTTACTATCTTAGGCAGGGAGATCGAATGGCAACCGCGAGTCAAATACCTAGGTCATTTGCTAGTCGACTCACCTGGGTACATCACATTGAGAACATCAAGAGCAAAAGGTTCAATGGAGGATAGCCAGACTCTATTCTCTGGTTAACAGTTACTCGAAGATCAACCATGGAAATAAGATTTTATTATACAATACGATTATGCTTCAGGCACTTGGGGAAAAAGTCGCTCCATCAAAACTTTCCAACCTGGAAAGATTACAGAATGAGATCTAACGGATGCTGGTGAATGCTCCATGGTTCGTGCTCAATGAAGCCATCCGCAGAGAGTTTTCTAGTCAGCAGAAACCCATGAAAACGTATTAGTCAGGGAAAATTACATTACACAGATTACGTTATAGACAACCCCTTCACTCATTTGAGTGAAGGTCCCACGACGCCAGTAAAAGTGAACAGTTTGTTCGTCAAATACTTGAGTCAGGAAAGTCAATGACCTCTATGCCGCTATGGACGGCATAGAGGTCATTGACCTTCATGTCATAACCAAACACTTTGAGTCTTGAGCCATTCGTTTTCCTGACGAACCTCAGTTGAAAGGGTAATGGACTATTTTCCAACCTGATTGAAATTAAGACGACTATGCTGCATCTGTAGAGCAATTGTCTTTTTCAAGGCAGATACACATTACCGAAAGGTAATGTAATGTAATGTAAGGTTATCAAGAACCGGAATTATACAACAGAACCTGTCAGCTCTAGGTCGTCCTTGTTAGGACTATCCAAAGAATTCATCATCGATGGTTTTACACCGCGATGAAGGACCAACTAGCCTGCCACCTGGGAAATATTCGCCCTAACCTAACAAATACATCGGGAGGTACGTCGAAAAAGTCTACTCACAAGGCAGCCTATGCTGGCGCTCTATTGCACCAGTAACTGGGGCTTCAAACGCCCTTGTGCCTCCGGAAGCTGTTCTCATCCTCAGGCTTTGGGAGATAGGTAGGTCGAGTCGCGAGGTAGTGTATCGGCTAGTTAGGAAAGCCTAGGGAAGCTCTGGTCCGGCTTTGTGCTGTAGAACGCCGCCCCTGTCTAGTTAAGTAAGAGGTGTTTCGCGCAGTGTATGTGGTCACCACGGGACTATTTCGCAGAGGTGACGGGAAGAAGGGGAAGAGACAATAAGGTCAGTCGGAAGAGCGATGAACTGGAAGGTGGTCGATGCTCGACGACAATTTGAATAAAAAGTTCCGACAAGTGGATGTTTACGTATTAACCTGAAGTAAAACTATCAGGCAACTGTGCGACGTCTTCCATTTGGAAGATGTGATAGATCGGTTTCGAAGTACCTGCTTCTGGTAATTTCAGACGGAGTGAACCGTCTAAATAGCGTGTCACTCTTTAGGTAGTGACACGCTTTGAGGGTTTTGTGACTTGTGACAAGCGTCGACAGTCTCAGTTGGTTTACGTTTAGTCGTAGCTTCTACATTCAAAAAATTATCCGATGCTACACTCTCAATCTCTCCAATTTCTACCTAGCTGTTATAATTATCAAAAAATACTTTCAGATTTCCCCCCCAGGAGTTGGCGGACGTTTATTATTCGGCGCTAAACTTCCGGGATGTTCTGGTGGCGGCAGGATCTTTACAAATAGAACTGGATTCGAATGCGACGGCTGCCGAAGTCAATCTCGGTTTCGAATATTCCGGAGTTACTTCTTCAGGCCGGAGAATCATGGGGATGACGTTCGAGTCCGTCGCGTTGCAAGTGAGAGTCCATCCGAGTCTGACGTGGGAAGTGCCCGAAACGTGGAGTCTGGAGGAGGCCGCTACTGTACCTGTTGTGTATACGACAGTGAGTTTTTATAATTTTCTCAATGTGTCCTGTATATCTTAGGACATCGGAAAAATGATTATTCTATATACCGAGTGACGATGAGCTCATCGTATACGGCGTAATTTCGTTGTTTTTGGGGTTAGAAATTTGAAATTTGAGTTAATAACTGATTCTGCTTCAACCCAAAATGAAGCCTAGTTAGGGATTTCAAATGAAACCCGCTGCTTTTTTAGACCATTCAACAGTATATATTTTTTTATAACGATATAACACAAGTGACCATTTCTATTCAAAATGGCGGTAGAAGTCATTTTTTTCAAATTCAATATGGCGGCATTATGACGTCATTCATGTTGTACTCGATGAGAAACATGTCATTGTCAACTTGTTTTTCTCTAAGGCTCTAACTTTGACATTGAAGTGTATTTCTTTTACTGAAAAAATGTCAATGATACTGAGCGGTTCATTTTTTTCGTGTTGTGTTTTTTAACCCACTCTGTAAGATAAGACAGCTTTGAAAGTTTCACTGGCATATAAGCTCTCAGACAAACTCTAAATTACGTGGTACAGTCGAAAGCATGAAGCGTCACATTCTGGAAGTCTTTGCCTCCATGACGATTGTAATAAGAATGGTTCAATGTGTAAAACTTCACAAGCCCTCGACAGCATAATAACTAAATCAAACTTTCAGACATAGTAATAATTATTTATTTTAACAAAAATAATAGCATTTTACAAGTGTTGTTCATGACGAAAAATTTCAAGAACGAAGTTTTAATGATGAACGAGAACGGGAATGTTTCCTACTTATTCATCAAACTCAAACACCTGTTCATGCAGCTGCAGTTTCGTAAGAAGGTATCATCTTTCCCTCCAACCGATTTCCTGGAGTCTTTGAAGTCCACTATTTTTTATTTATTATAGCTCTGTGTACACTCATCATGGCCAGACCATTAAGGCAATCTTCTGCCATGGTGCTTCTTAGCCATGTATCAGTCTTCCGAGGCTGCTAAATGATTGCTCTACTGTACAGGTCATGCATGGTCAAGCGATCAACATTTTCAATGCTTTTTGCGTTTTGAGAAAGAAGGAATTTGTTTCTTTTAGGACATCAACAACTGTAAGGTTTGTTAGATCAAGCCTATCGTGCCATAATTGCTGTCAAAGTTCGAGTTCATTCTTTATGTTCGGTGAATCATAAAACTGGGCAATAGATTCACAAGTTTGTTTCAGATTTTCAGTCGTCATCTTTTGTATCTGCGCCGGGTGTAACTTCGATAATGCGAATAATGGCGTGTTTTCGTCAGCAAAACGTACTTCAAGGGAGATGATAATTGAATTCAAGTATGGTATTACTAAAGACCTCTTACAGTATTCTGAAGGGTTTTCTGCTGGATGATTGCTTCTATGACGTTGTTTTCCCGTAATACGCGGCATTGATGTAATGTCCTCCTCCCGTCCGATTTTCTCCTCAACAGCAATAGCTTTCTTTATAATTTCGTCTGTCACTTTTTCCGGATTCTCCGGATTAGGTATCAACTTCCTCCTCAAAACTCAAACACCTCAAAAAGTTTATAGTATCTTTGGTGGTTCCCATGGCATTTCTAATTTCAGGAAGTGAATTTAGATCATTGTTCGTAACAATATCTTCTACTTTAGGTACGCCGCATACAAATCATACAAAACTAACGACACACACACACACACACACACACACCATACCTACTTCCTACCTACATATTTTTACACTGTTTGAAGGCAAATCTGATATAGTCGTGATCATAATAGCAGCGTTTTCAAAAACGGATGTCAAAATCTTAATTTTATTCTGAATATTTCAATACTTTATACAATATACATTAAACCTTGTGAATACATTTAATAGACAAGGAAGTCAATTCCTCGTACTTTGGTTGCCTGGCGGCTAGTTACATTTGCAACTGCCCCTCTGCCCCCCCGTTGACGACGCCCTTGATCGATGACACCAATTTTCAGTAAGTAGGAAGTTATAGTTGATTTTCACTCGTTGTTTCGGTAGCGATTTGGTTCAATTCGAATTCGTAGATAAAAATCGTTCAACAACATCATAGTAATGAGTTGAGAAGGGGCAAATTTGTATTGAGATATGGAGCTTCAAAAACACATCAAAACGGACAAAACTTTTCAAAAACCTAATAACACATCAACTTGATGAGTTTCAAATAAAGCTGTTTTTGAAACTCTTGGTTCATTATCATTTCAACCACTCTTACTGTTTTCGCAGTGCTTTTATGCGATGTTAATGAGAGGGCAGATGAAAAGAGGAGAATCGATACTGATTCATGCCGGAACAGGAGGAATTGGTTTGGCCGCCATTTCCATAGCTCTCAGCATGGACGCCACAGTGTTCACAACCGTCAGTACCACCGAGAAGAAGGAATTCCTCAAGAAAAAGTTCCCCGGACTCGAGGACAGATATATCGGTGAGATTCATTTACTACCATTTCCATTTTTGTGTTTCTACTACTTCATTTTTATACAAAAAATCCGTTTAAAATATGTTTTTCCGTCAATCAGCTGTCGCACCCATACGAACGACAACTCTCAGAAGTTGAGAAATTTGTGCGAGCTAAGGACTAACGAGGTATTACCTTTTAACGTGTGAGTGGGAGACTTCGTAAGAAAGTAAGCAATTTAGTTCAAAATGAACTCTTCACGAAGATCTATGCTCTGAAGTTTCTTTCAGATAAAAACTAAAAGAAGGAATACTTCTTTTGGAAACAACTCAATTTTTTGTCTTTTTTTTTCGTATGTTTCCCACATTTTTTGTAAAGGCTTTTTTATTAAGCGCTTCCTATCTTTGAATTTAATTAAAACAATGTGTGCGTGAGATATATCTTTTTGGGATTGTCAGTTAAAAATCTATGATCAAAAGAATTTTGTATGTGCTTGAAATTGGTCACACGTGAGAATCGTTGTATTTGTGCCACGTGCCAGTATACGAGTGTCTACAGTATGCTGCGTAATGCCTACTGTAAGTAGTCCCACTGTGATTCGAAAGTGCATATAGATTATAACGACAAGTAGCCACATTGTCTGCTGCAAAATTGCTCATATCTAATCTTTCTAGAGGGAATGACAACATTCAATTTGTCTCTAAATCATTCCGTTGAAAATATTTTTTTAAAATGAAATACTGAAATACGGGGAAGCTTGTGCATTAATAGGGACTTGTGTATGTCCTCTTTCCCTTGCCTTTCAAACACGTCGGTTTTTCATTCCCATTCACAGTGTCTTCTCTTGTGAACGAATCCAAGCGTTGCGACAACTTCAATTGGTTAGTTCTCTGTGGTATCGAGGGGGACATATCCCAGAAAGGATCAAAGGTTACCGATGAGTGTACACAGTGTGTGTGCACTTCATAGTGGATTTCAATTGACCAAAGAAATCATCTACAATTAAAGTTATGCATCCTCAAACATGCGAGCCAAGACTCTTGTGTATTTCCGCTGTTGCTCAATTTTCCATTAAGATCGGTTTAGGTTTCTCATTAATCCTGTAAACGATTCATGGGTAATGCCATCAAGATGCCCAGGAGTTCCTTCGTTATCTTTCAGAAGGTTTACATGAAGACGTTAGTAAATAAACAAAAAGGTTTCTGCGACACCTGCCAATGAGAGCGTAGTAATTCGTCACATGACCAGTTTGTTCGGTTGGTTACGCTTTCGGTGCGGTTGGGTTGGGTCTAACCGAACCTACCTAACCTAGCATAAGATAACCTAAACCGACCCAACCGCACCGATAGCGTGACCAACCGAACAAACTGGTCATGTGACAAATTGCTACGCTCTCATTGGCTGGTGTCACAGAAACCCTGTTGTTTATCTACTAACGTCTTTACGTAAACCTTCTGAAAGATAACAAAGGAACTCCTGGGCGTCTTGATGGCATTACCCATGAATCGAGGAGCAAAACTTTGAATCTGATTTAAGGAGACTTTGTTTACTACTTTATCAAATGAACCATCTGACCACAATTCCTTGATGACTTCTGCAAACGCTTCGGTTAAAGCACCCTCCATACTAGAAATACTAGTATTGATATCATTCATGAATTCATCCTTTTTGAAATATTGCAATAACCTTCTCGTGTTTGATTTAAATTGGATTACGCTGTTTATGAAACAGGTGTTGCCAATATTTTTCAACCCATTTACTCCAAGGGTCATGACTGAAGAATTTATCACTGGACAATTTGAAATATCTCTGGAAACCATTTCCGAATTTTGCTGAGATAAAAGTAATTTTTCCATTTGCTCTTGTTTCAAATCCATAAAGTGGTCTGCTATTACCTTTCTTTTCGTTATGAAGTTGATTTTCAGGAAACATGTAAGTTTCATCAAGTTTTTCAGCACTTGTGAAGCACTGTTTCTCAGAATCAGGAAGAGTACCAAAAAACGAAGCCGCATTTCCTCTTTGGATGGCTATACTCATTTTTGAATGAGAAAAGATGAGAAAAACCGTTCATATGAAGAGTGCATAGTATTGGACCTAGAATGGTTCCTTGAGGTACACCCTTCTCAATTTTTTTATTCTCTAAGTTCATCGACATTTTTACTTTTTGTGTTCGCTTTTCCAGATAGCTCCTGAACAGCTCAAAGCTCTTGCCTGTGATATCCATGTCTTCTAAGGTTATTAGGATATGCAGATGTCCGGTTGTGACGACTCATACACATTTTCTTCTGTTATATCAGAGTATCATAATCAATAGTTGTGTTGGAACTCTAATTTTCAATAAACTCAATATTTCAACTGAAAATTATGATTGATTTAGTTTTGTGTTGAATTTTAGGTAATTCTAGAGATAAGACTTTCCAGAACTTGATTCTGAACGAAACAAAAGGAAGAGGCGTTGATTTGGTATTGAACTCTCTGGCCGGCGATCTATTTCAAGCCTCTTTGAAATGCATTGCGAAAAGGGGGCGATTCTTAGAGATCGGTAAAATGGACTTCGTCCAGGGCTCTGCCATTGATTCGAGTATGTTCTTGAAGGATTGCAGCTTCCATGGAATCCAGCTGGATGACCACTTTGGTTTGACCGATGAGGTTAATAGAAAGATTTATGAATTGCTCAACGATGGTAAGTAAGACTTCATGTTGTTATTATCAATTGAAAATACAAAAATGTATGTAGCGGCATTTTCTAGTGGACAACATAACATTATTCTCACTAGTGGCGCCGGTTCTTGATTTGCAGTGGATGATGCTGAAGTGAAAAGTGCTTGTGAAATTCTGGTGAACTTCTGATTACTTCACAGGCTCCATCCAGTATTATTCTGCCATGTAGGCACTAACTAAACTAAACCGAGTTTATTAGCTGCTCAGACAGCTGTCCTTAAGATAAATGCTCCAATTCCTGCTCTCTCATGGCGCAGACCATGCAGAGAAGGAGATCCGACTTCCTGACGACTTTACAGGCTTCATCCAGTACCATTCTGTCATGCAGACACTCCAAACTCAAAACTCCACGTGGAACGGACGATTTGGGATGAAAACTTCTTTGGAGGTGCATCATTTTTCGGGTCTTCACGTCGGGTTGNACCTTGTGGTACTCCATATCTCCTGACCAATGAAGTAGATTGTTCACCATCCAGTATGACATTTTGAGTCCGTTCTGATAAATATGTGTCTAAAAGAGTTACTGCGCTGCGAGAAAAACCAAAAAACTGAAGTTTTTTACACAAGATAAAAGAATCTACGGTGTCAAAAGCCTTGCTGTAATCAAGCAAAATGAGACAAGTGAATTTTTTTCCATCGCATGACTTGAAAATATCATCAGTGATAAGGGTCAGTGCTGTTGTTGTACTAAATTGTGGGCGAAACCCCGATTGCACGTCAGAAATGAGATTTTTCTCCACAGAGTAGTTGGAAATTTGATCCTTCATTATCATTTCCAGTGCTTTCGACATAGTAGGAAGTAGGCTGATGGGTCGAAAATCAGACAATTCGGTGGGATTGCTACATTTTGCTAGAGGGGTAACTCTGGCATGTTTCCATATAGATGGAAATCGACTTGTTGTGATAATGGAATTGAAAATAAATGTAATATGCGGCAGTAATTGAGGTATCACCAGATGTCACAACCTACAGTACTACTTTTGATTTTATTTAAATATCTTCTGACTGTTTCATTATCAATAGTTTTGAAGGAGAAATCATTTTCATATATGTGAAGCATATCTCCCGCAAAAATCAATTTGATAGTCTGTTTTAATTTCATACAGATAGCATGCGTGGACTCTTCTACACTCCTCAAGGACTGATTCTCCAGAAGCAGAAAGTTTAAGATCTTCCATATAAAACAAATGGGTTTTGCCACGGAGTTATCATTACTATTATCAGTAATATCATCGTCATCTACTAATTTCTTGAATGTTCTCTTCATAAGGTATCAACAACGGAGTAGTGAAGCCACTGCCAACCACCGTTTTCGGTAAAAACGAAGCAGAACAAGCGTTCAGATTCCTATCGACGGGAAAACACAAAGGAAAAGTCCTCATAAAGATCCGAGATGAAGATCCGATATCCCTTTCAATAACGAAAACTATTTCTGCCGAGGCGAAAGTCTACTTTGACCCGTCGAAGTCCTACATCCTGGTGGGAGGCCTTGGAGGTTTCGGACTCGAATTGACCAACTGGATGATCGAAAGAGGAGCAACCAAAATTATTTTGAATTCAAGGAGCAAAGCATTGAACGGTTACCAAGGACTGTGCTTGAAAAAATGGGCGTTATTCAAGAACGTTGTTGTGAAGGTATCGAATGCTGACACCGGCTCTTTGGAGGGGGCTGAAGAATTGGTGACTCAGGCCCAGCAAATGGGACCGGTTGGAGGTGAGTTTGCTCTTGTTTTAATCTTCTTTTTGGTAATTTTTGAAATGATACTGAAATGTTTCTAAATATTGAGAATATACATCGTTCGAGCGGCGAAAATAATCTGCCAATCGATTTTATTTAATGAAAGTCGTCACTCAATCTATACTGGCAAGTCCTAGGAAGCTAAAATTTGTGATATAGCTGCTTCTTAGGTCTTAGATGCGTACCAAGGAAGGTTTTTCAAATATTCCAACTGGGGAGCCCCCCTGGAGATAAAAGGGGCGCGTTCTTTTCATTACCGTTTCTCCGTACCGCTATATTTTTGGAGGCTGAAATTTTGTATGTAGGTTCGTTTTATGTTGTAGATGTGCAAAAATAATTATTTTTAAATATTCCTACTGGGGCGCCAGCTGCTTAGGAAACAGACGCGTCTATAAAACAACATCATTTTCTCATCACTGTTACTCTATGCCTTTAAATTTTCAGTAGGTGAATTGATATTTAGTATCGGCATTGCACCCGTGCGAACCCGGAGCGGATCGCTACTTTTATCATGAAATGTNGTCGAGTTGTGAACTCGACATCCTCGACTTATGCGTCCAATATGGTAGTTTTTTTTACGGGTATCGTATAAATGAGTTGGTAGTCGGAAGCATCTGTTTTTATGATATGTAGCTACAGTGCTGTATTAGAAGAGCTGTCGAATATCGAAAATATGAGCCTCCGAGAATGAAGCTTGGGTTGAGAAGCGCCTAGGCTTAAATGAAACCAATTTCAAGAATCTATTTTGCAACACTTCCAGCGGACGAATATGGGTGTGAAAGACTCCTCCCCAACAGTCAATTCCATATCGTAAGTGACTTTCAACCAGGGCATGATAGAGAGTTTTGAGTTGAGTTGTTTTAAAATATTTTTGAGAAATTTGAAGTTATAAAGGATGAAGTGCAGCTTATTGCATAAATAATCTATATGAGAATTCCATCTGAGGTGTGGGTCTATAACGACACCTAAGTATTGCTTCAGAGTTCTCTCTGAAATACGCTAATAAAACATTTTCTGTTACTTTAGTAACTTTCCAAAATGCAAGAGATTTTATAGAATCTTATTTATAAAACAGAAAGCAGTATGTTTCATATAACGGATTCAATTCCGACATTTAACTAGCATCATCTGGCGTTCCTCAAGGATCAAATTTGGGACCACTTCTATTTTTAATATTTGTTAATGATCTATGTAACAATTTAATATGTGAAAGGTTGTGCTTTGCTGATGATTTGAATATTTTTTCTATTGTGAATGATACGAATGACTGCCTAAATCTGCAGAAACAACTGGATTATATTCAAAATTGATGCAATATCAACAAGTTATGTCTTAACGTAAGAAAATGCAAAGTCCTGAGTTATACTAGAAAAATTACATCAATACACTATTCTTACAAGGTTGAGAATACTCAACTGGAACGATGTACCAAAATCAAGGATTTAGGTGTTATTTTTGACAAAGAGTTGAATTTCATAGAAAACACAACCTTGAAAGTCTCTCAAGCACTGAAGACATACGGTTTCATAATGAGAAACTGTAGAAATTTCACCAACATCAAAGTATTGAAACTACTGTATTTTTCTAATGTACGATCAAAACTTGAATATGCTAGTATTGTCTGGTCCCCTTTTTACGAGTGTCATAAAGCAGCCATTGAGGGCGTTCAAAAAAGATTTTTGAAATTTCTCATCTTCAAAATAGATGGTACATATCCTGAAAGGGGAACAAACAATGAGAAATTATGCATGAGGGTCAATATTGACAGCTTAGAGTGCAGAAGAAACTGTGCATTTGTTATATTTTTGTATAAAATCTTGAATGGCCCCCCAGTCTGCTCAGCCTGATTAATATCAATGTTCCTTCATATTTTTCTCGAAATCATGCAACTTTCAAACTTCCAAGAATAAGAACAAATATGCAATTGAAATATCCACTTTATATAATGTGTAGTGAATTCAATAAAATTAGCAATCGAATTGACATTAATTCGTGTTCCATCAAGGAACTCATCTCGGTGATGAAAAATTAAACAGCATTGTTATATCGATATTTCGTTAATTTTTGATTATTTACCTCGCACATTATATCCCTCGGCGCTACGCGCCTCAGGATATAAAAATGCTCGATAAATAATAGCTCACTTCTCACCCTAGGTATATAATATACTATTCTCTAGTAATTCCCTGAGATATTGTAAGATCTGTGGAATTGAGACGCTAGGAAATAAAAAACTAACATTAAAGGAAACAAAAATGTCACCTTCTGGTAGAACGATGCTTTTGTATGTTGTATGAACTCCAAGGAGTTTTTGATACTAACATTTGGTTCCGAAAAATGCAAGTCTTTAAATTCGTTAGTGAGATATCCAATAGCTGACGCAATGGGGCGCATTGATTTTCCTGGTCTGTGGATTTTTGAGAGGCTATATAGTTTTGACACCGTTGGGTTGGACACTTGTAAGTTCCGTTTCAGTTGAACGGTAGTATGATGTCGCATTTCTTTAGAACGTATTTTACTTTGGCAATCATCATTGGTAACAGGTTCCTGGATCCTGGATGACTGCACGTAAACTGTCATAAACTAACATTTTTTGTTTAGGAGTGTTCAACACCGCCTTGGTTCTGAGAGACTCGCTACTAGAAAACCAAACGAAAACCATGTTCGAAGAGGTATTCAAGGGCAAAATCGTATCTGGGCGAAATATGGATGTCGTCACTCGCAATCGGTGCCCGGACCTGGAATATTTCGTGATGTTCTCTTCGATAGCTGGCGGAAGAGGAAACGCTGGACAAACGAACTACGGGATGGCGAACTCGGCGTTGGAGAGACTGTGTGAGAAGAGGCGGCAGGAAAATCTGCCGGGGTTGGCTATTCAGTGGGGGCCCATTGGAGATGTGGGCTTTCTGGCTGGTTACGAGGACAAGGTTACTTTATTTTCATCACAAAATTACGGAAGCGCTACATATTTTTATCATCTATATCTTGGATATTTCGACTTGAAATCGGAATTTCGAGTTTTCGATAGTTTTTTTTTTAATTTCTATTAAATTTAATCAATATATCAACATTATTTCAGAATTACAACAACAACAACTAAAATCTATAAAAAAAAGTTATGCATTCACATATACATATATATACACATATAACGGGTGATTTTTTAAGAGGTATAGGATTTGATTTTCAAAACAACCCAAAAATTTTTGGAAAATTGATGAAATATTCATTGGAATCGATAGAACAATCAATATAATTTAATATTTAAAGATGATTTCATGCAAATGTTGTCCGCGGCTCTGCTTTAGATGGCCCATGCGCATGGTCCAATTTTGGCACACTCTCTCTGATATATCGACCGGTATTTCACGTATAAATGCTTCAATATTGGCTTCCAGAGCGTCAATCGTTGCTGGTTCACCGAAAGCGGCTCTCAATTGGGACATTGTTTCGCGTGCCGTATGGCATGTCACATCGTCTTGTTGAAACCACATGTCAGGCATGTCCAATTCTTCCATTTTGGGCAACAAAAAGTCGTCACTCATCACACGGTAGCGCTCGCCATTCACAGTAACGTTCCGGCCATTGTCGTCTTTGAAGAAGTACGGCCCATAATCCACACCAAACAATGACTTTTTCGGGATGCATCGGTAGGTCTTGCTTGTTGCTGGTCTTCACTCCAGATGAGGAAATTTTCCTTGTTAACGTATCCATTCAACCAGAAATGAGCCTCGTCGCTGAACACAATTTTTCGATAAAAATGTGGATCTTCCTCCAAGTTTGCCGGCGCCCATTCACCAAATATTAGACGTTGTGGGAGGTCTTGTGGCTTAAATTCTTGCACCAGCTGTATCTCATAAGGTGTTACACCCAAATCCTTTCGCAAAATTTCCCACGTAGTGGAGTAACAGCGGCCCAATTGCTGCGAACGGCGGCGAATCGACATTTCACGGTCATCACGAACACTGGCGGATACAGCCGCAATATTTTTATCGGCCCTCACTCTACGTATGCGTGCTGGTAGTTTTATGTCCAATAATGTAAACTGGGTCGAAATTTAGTCGCAAGCTTCCGAATTGCTTCCTCAGTAGGCCGACGAAACTACCCATAAATTGGAAGAAGTGCACGATGCACCTTCTTCACCGAGCATGAAGTTTGGTAATAAAATTCAATAATTTGCAAGCGTTGTTCATTCGTAAGTCGATTCATGGTTAAATTATAGATCAAACTAAATAAGTTTGACAATGACACAAGACACGATTCACGCGTGATCTGTCAAAAACAGTGTTGCCAAAAAGATACCAACAAAAAAATCACTCATTATATACACATATATAAATATATTTTTTATTCAATAGCATGAATAGTCAGACATACTTATTCTGGTATAACGCTATCCACAAATCATATCAAACAAATGAAACCTCGAGTCTGGTTGAGATATGTTGACGACACCTTCATAATATGGAACCATGGGAATACTGAACTAGACGCCTTTCTGAAACACATCAACAGCGTGAGACCTTCCATCACTTTCACAATGGAGAAGGAAATCCACAATGAATTGCCATTCTTAGACGTTTTGGTGAAGAGGACCGACACTAAGTGGGAAACATCTGTATACCGAAAACCCACTCATACGGGACAGTATCTGAACCACGAATCCAACCACCATCAATCGACAAAAAGAGGAAGCATCAAGACTCTATTAGACCGTGCTTTTGGGCTCTGTAATACAAAGGAAGGTCTCGAGAAGGAACTAGACATCATCAAAAAAGATCTTCAGCGGAATGGATACTCCAAAGCGATGGTAGAAAAGACTTTGGCTAAAAGACAGCAGGAGCCTCGCAAGGAAGAGAAGCCGTCACAACCAGTGCTTGCACTTCCCTACATCAGAGGATTATCGGAGAGGATAAGAAGAATTGGTTCCAAGTACAACATTAGAACCTGTTTCAGATCCGGTAACACTATCCGTAGCAGCCTCACGAAAACCAGGCCCCCAAACGCGGACTGCGATTCCAAGAATTGCATTTACCGGATACCCTGTGAGTGCGGAAAATCCTATATTGGTGAAACTAAGAGGCCATTGAATGTTCGCATTGCCGAGCACAAGAAGCACACACAGCGAGGAGAAACCAGCAAATCAGGAATAGCAGACCATGTTTGGACCCATCAACACAACATCGAGTGGTCCCAAGCTGAGATCTTGCACAGAGAGGAACATTGGTTCAGGAGAAAATTTAAGGAAGCCGCATACATGTTGTCCAACAACGTATTCAGCCAGGCCATCGTAGATATACGAAACATATGGAAACCCATCATCAAACGAAAAATGACCAACTCCCGCCAAAACGGTCATCTCTCACGGAATCAGTGAAGCGGAAAATGGAAAGTAGAGAAAGTGAAAGTATTTCAACGACCTATAAAATAGTCATCTCTCGGAGGAATCAGTCCAGTCATCACCCGAAGACGATTGTAGATACCAACAATCGAAACGTCGTGAACTAACGTGACTTGGAATCTCTACACTTTTTTATTTTTATTTTCTTTTTTCATTCCTTCAATATTTATTTATTCAATTATTCTATTTTCACTTGTAGGTTATTTCACTATCATTTCATTTCAGGTTTATTGTTGCTTAATATAATTGTTATTTTCAACTATTCTTTTTTACTTGTTTCAGGGATTTCAAATCATTTTATATAGTAGACAATGGAAGTCCGAACTAGTGAAATTCATCACGAAACATTGTCAATCACCTTCAAACAAAAATTTAGGACATTTAGACTGAGAAATAAGTAAACAAAGAAATGAAATAGGTTTTTCACAAAAATGATATATTTTATTTATCCTAGTTTCTTTCCTGAAGTATAAATTCTTTCAATAATTTTTTTGAATTTCACAATTATTTTCACAGTTTTTTATGTGATCAGGCAATTTATGGAAAGCAGAAAGAGAATCATGATTAAATCGATTTTTGCTTATTATAGAGCTTGCAGCATCAAGATGAAACAGATTATGTTGCCTTGTATCATGATCATCAATTTCTGACTTTTTTATTAACATAAGATTTAATTAGACTTAAGTCAGAATTTCAAAATTTTGAGTTTGAAGTCAAAGTTTTCATTGAAAACTCAAAATTTCGACTTCAAACTTGAAAATTTGAGATCAAAGTCGAAATTTCCAGATTAAAGTCGAGATTTTGACTTTAAATAACAATAAAATGGCGGAATTATATTCCAGGTCGTCTTTGATATGCTACCACAACACATAACTTCTTGTTTGAGAGCTCTTGAGAAATTCATGTTGGGAAATTACGTTGTGGGAAGTAGCGTAGTTTTCGCAGACAACACAGTTTCTTCTACTTCAACTGCGGCCAGCCGAACTCCTGTTGAAGCTGCTGCTCATATTTTGGGCATAAAAGACTTGAGTGAGTACCTACACTATACCCTGAAAACAACCACTTATCGATTTTGAATCAAATAAGACCATAACTACAAATCTTATCCGCCATTTTGGAGCCGCCATTATGTTTTTCTTTCTTATCAGACAGGCAGTAAACAAATCTAAAGAAATGAGCTTTAAATGTTCAAGCCAGTCTCGGATATACGTACACAGTAGGTCGAACGGACTGACGCCTATCAGAAAACAATCTTCACAGAAAATTTGCTGCATATGCAATTGGCAATACAAAGTGAAAGAGTCGACCTTCAATTTTGGAACGGGCACACTTGCTGTAGACCAGTTTCGGGCTCCTTAGTCACTCGTCAGTGCAAGATAGTGGCCATCATCGACCTAAAGTCAATGATATTCCATAATTTAAAATCGAAATTCCTTCAGAGTATTTCTTTCCTCATCCTAGGTTGAAACGAACAACAAAAATGTCACTCTATCTAGTGGATGAGGTACTAACCAACTGCATATCCGAAATTTGCTCGATTCTTCTGATTAATAATAAAAAATAGTCTGCCCACTGACATGCATAACTTAAAGATCCCATACAAGATCTCTAAGTTATGCATGTTGGGAAATCCCAACCTTCTCCTCGTTCTTTCCCTTTTCTAAAAACCTCTCCCTTTCTTTTCTCTCATTTATATTTTTTTTTTGTCCCAAAATTTTCCAACTTCTTTCCAAGTCGAAAAAGCAGGGGGAAGGCTCCCCCCGCCCCCCACCCATGGCGACGGCTCTGAATTCACGTAATCGCACTCCTCTTCATAATGTTTGGCTCGCTACCGTTGAGATGGCAGCACTAGCGACAACAGCATCACTCGGAGGTATTTTTGTCAAGCGCTGCTGGAATAGCCTAAAAAATTAACCAGGCATTTGGAAGAGATGGTGTCAATGCACTGGTCGACGG
>NW_019293657.1:0-35763 GCF_000500325.1 Leptinotarsa decemlineata | reverse complement strand
TAATTCATCATCATAATGCTTACTGATTATAATTACTACTCAAATAAATTTTCTTATTCGTTAAATTGTACCTGATATTGTGAAAATCATAGGGTTAAGTTCACTTTTACTTTTACTTTTACCTTTATTTTTCATGTTCATGACTTGTAAATTAATATAAATTATTTGTAATATTATATATTTGTATATTTATCCATGTAATTAGGCCAGTAGATCTGTTTGGATACAAATAAATAAATAAATAAAGTAATGACGAGACAAATGTGATGTCGTCAGCAAAGCAATACATTGGATTTTTGGTTTTTTCCAATAAGTCGTTGATATACAATAAAAAAAGGGTTGAAGACAATATGGATCCCTGGGGAACACCAGCGTTGATGGTGGAAGTATTAGAGAGATATTATAATTTGAGGATAGGGTGGTATACAGCTTTCTCTATGATTTTTGATATCACTGATAGAAAAGCGACTGGTCTATAGCCATTTGGAAGTATCTAGTCATATAAAATAGAGCTGAAAATTCATACATACGAAAAATATTTTTTCATATGATAAAACATTATAATGGATAATAAAAGTAACGAACTAGGTAGTATATGCAGAATAAAATGTATTCCTGATCTGGGTATTCCTTCATTGAGATTCAAATAAACTCATGAATGAATCGATTAGACCTTTGATAAATTCATTTGTGTTTTATTCCAATCGAGGCAGGGTACCCACCATCGATGGATGGATATTTCTTTCAGAAAACAATATAACACTCAATAGTGCATGTATTGCAGAAACCACCTTTCATAAATATATAAAAAACCCTTTCACAAATGTCATTTTCTGTTCACATTTGAAAAAAATTTTAGTAATGAGGAGTTATTCAATTCTAATTGATCATTCAGTAAATTACTCGAATTTTTGAATCTATTGATTTCTAAACATTCTAGAATATTGAGTTTCAAACTTTCTAAATGTTATACGCCGTATTCATGATTAAACTCATGTTTTTCTGCTGAAAAGTGGTTTGCAGATGTGGAATTGGTTTTTCATTTACAAAACTACTTCTATACTTTCTAATTCTTTGGCCTGTTTGGCCAAGCTTTGAGCAAGAGCCACAAATAAGCTTATATACTCCTGTTACTTGTAACAAAACCCTTCCATAGACTTCAGTTCATCAAGATTAGTTAGACAAGTTAACAATAACAGCCATCTAGATGCCTATGGGAGTGTGAAAATAAGTAAACATAATAATATTATGAATAACGATGGTAGACAAATACCTAATAGTATACTATATAGCTTGTTGAAATAATATTTTGATCATTAGATTTATCTGACTATCGCATAAGGACACATTGTAAAATAATTTAAGACTTGTAGACAAGGCAATATTTTGAAATTGATTTTATGTAGTTTGTTAAGATAATATTTCAATTATTAGATTTACCTGACGATTACGTAAGGACACATTGTAGACGCACTTAAGACGCTATGGTATAAATAAGGATAACTTTGTAAGTATGATTAGTTTGATCTTCCTCTTGAAGATGATCACTTGGTGATCGAGACACGTGTCGAGGCGTTAAAGTAACGTTTTGATGTTGGAAAAAAACTTCAGTAATATACAAATGAAACAGTATCATTTGAATGTATCAAAGAGAGGTAATTCATAAACAGGAAGTTTGGTACTGTTTATTGTGCCTTGTAGAATGATATATTCATAGTTTCCTCAATAACAAGTAGTGTACGTACTGAGAACCTATTTCTCAAAACCCCGATAAGTATCAAGGAGGCTCCCATAAGTGTGGAAGTTGAGAACAGAAGAAACATATATCAGACTACTCAATAACCCTGTCGGATCTGAGAGGTATATTGGCGTGTAAATACAGCCCATTATCCACCAATTTCAGGTATTAAATCATTCGGAATAATTGCCAAGTTCCACTGCTACTATTCCACAGAGGCGTGCTTCTATTTTCCGAAATGCTGTACGTGAACAATATGAGCGAACAAGTTTTTCATATAGATAGATAGATATCTTGACAACTGTCTTTGTTTTGAAACACACCTCTCAAATTCCGAAACGGGGTTATGCAAATTTGAAAATGATATACTCCAACAGAGCATTTCGGAATAAAATAAGTAAAATTATACTCTGCGATGCTTTTGTTCTTTCACATGCCAACTACGCAGACCTGGTGAATGGTCCGGGAATTTTGAAGAGTGACAGTTTTAGAATCCAAAAGCTTCAGAATGCATGCACTAGGCTCATTACGGGTACGAGGAAACGAGAACACATTTGCTATCTGTTCGGGGATGTGGGTTGGTTGAATATAGAATCCAGACGAGCATTTAATTCTGTAACATTTTTGCAAAAACTCCTTGAAACAAAAAAACCCTCCTTTTCGAAAAAATATCCTTTAGGACTCACGTACACCACTCCTGAGATTCAGGACTCATTTAACAATACCACAACAAAAAACTTTTCTATTTCGCGGATCGTTCACTTACCAGATTGGCTACTCATATTATCGGATACCCATTGAATATAAACCTCTGTCATTAGGAAGATTCNCTTTATTTGTTGAATATTGACTTTGAAAAAAATAATAATGAAAAAAAAGATTATTTCTCAAAATATCGAGGGATTCTATTTGAAAAAAAAATATTTGAAAACAGTTTTTAGTCCACTAACAAATCTTCTTCTGTTAATTGTCACACTGTTGCAAAATATAAATAAAACTCCACAATTTTCATAATCTTTCATCACAGATACGTTTTATTTAATAGCTCCATATACACTGTGTATTTTTCTACAGAATGGAAATGGTGCTTTTCAATGGAAGTCACAAATTCATTCATAACGCTGTCCAAAATAACTTCATTAAATATGTATTTTTGAAAAAGGAATTTGTGTGTGAAAATGAAACACATCAATATTAGAAAGACTTTTGAAATGAATACATATTATGATGTTTCATTATGATTTTCTACCACGTAGTAACGACTACATCCATCAATTTATTTTAACATAATCTCTAGGCTCACCTCAATCTACGACACTGTATTGCCACTCCGTGCCGTTGCAGTTGCCGGGTTCACAGTGCACTTGATTATATCTACGCTAACGTTTCGATTTCAACATTCATCATCCGTGGTAGTTTATGAACTAATTGTATCATTTTACACCTTTTCATGAGCTACTAATCATCAGAAATGCTTTCTCACCATATATTTAATGTTTCGATTTATGGCCGACAGACGTCTTATTAGTTAGACTGCAAATGGTATATTGAAAATATGGTTTTTGGATGTACAGAAGAATTATTATTTTAGAAATTAACTGCTTTTCAGTATTTTGATGGATCTCTTTCGAATCTTATCACATATATTAGTCAATATAATAATGTGTCTAGTAATTTCTTACTATTTGCAGATGATTTGAAAATCTTTCGGCCCATTACATCAAAGGAGGATTGCCTAATTTTACAAAAAGTCCATGACTTTTTGTTCCTTTGGTGTGTCGAAAATAATCTTCCCCTCAACACAAACAAATGTAAATACTCAAAATACACCCTTAAACATGTTGTNTATATATATATATATATGGAGTGGTTTGAAACTCTGGCCATTGAAGAAGCCCACAAGAAGCCCTAAGTCTGGTTGAGATACCTAGACGACACCTTCATAATATGAAACTATGGGAATGCAGAACTAGACACTTTCCTTAAGCACAACAACGTGAGGCCTTCCATCACTTTCACAAGGAGAAAGGAAGTCCACAACGAATTGCCTTTCTTAGACGTATTGGTGAAGAGGACCGACACTAAATGGGAAACATCTGTATATCGAAAACCCACTCACACAGGACAGTATATGAACCAGAAATCCAACCACCATCGATCGACTAAGAGAGAAATCATCAAGAATCTACCGGACCGTGCTTTTGAGCTTTGTAATACAAAGGAAGATCTCGAAAAGGAACTGGGCATCATCAAAAATGACCTTCAACGGAATGGTTACTCCAGAGTGATGGTAGAACAGGCCTTATCTAGAAGAAAGCAAGAACTCGACAAGGAAGAGAAGCCGCCACAACCAGTACTTGTACTTCAGAGGATTATCGTAAAGGATAAGAAGGATTGGGTCCAAGTATAACATTAGGACCTGCTTCAGATCTGGGAACACTATCCGTAGCAGCCTCACGAAAACCAGGCCACCAAACGCGAACTGCGATTCCAAGAATTGTATTTACCGATTACCCTGCGAGTGCGGAGAATTATACATCGATGAAACTAAGAGGCCATTGTAAGTTCGCATTGCTGAGCACAAGAAACACACACAGCGAGGAGAAATCAGCATATCCGGAATAGCAGAGCATGTTTGGACTCATTAACATAACATCAAGTGGGCTCAAGCTGAAATCAACCACAAAGAGGAACACTGGGAAAATTCAAAGAAGCCGCATATATGTTGTCCAACAACGCATTTAGTCAAGTTAGCGTAGAGATACGTAACATATGGAAACCTCTAATCAAGCGAAAAATGACCAACTCCCGCCAAACAGTCATCTCGCGCTGAAATCAATGAAGCGGAAAAAGTGAAGAGGGGATATGTGAAAGCACTCGAATGACCTATAAATAGTTAGATCTCGGAGGAATAAGTCCAGTTATCACCTGAAGACAATTGTGGATACTAAAAATCGAAACATCGTGACATAACTTGGTTTGAAATCTTTTAATTTTTATTTTTCATTTTGTGTTAATAATAGTTTTTAATTTTTTATTCTTCAGCTTTTATTATTATTTCAATTTTTTTATTTGTTTTGTTGTTGCTTGCATGTTATTTCTTTGTGATTTTAGTTTTTTTGTTTGATGAAATTGTTATTTTCGGTTAATCTTTTTGATTTTTTTCAGGGTTATCAAATCAATTTATATTATATTAGACAATGGAAGTCCGAACTGATGAAATACTGTGATCATAATTCGATGGAAATTGAAAAATCAACATACAACTTTATTGAATCTTTTTTGGAAAAGATTTGACTTTTCATTTTTCAACCTTTATCTAACAAAAATTGTGAAAATCTCTTGAAGAAAAAAAGAAAGCAATTGATTTCAAAATGAACTGTTCATAAAGATGTGAAGTAACTTTTATACACGATCTGATAGAAAAAGTCCACTGGACACAACATTGAATTTAAAAAAAGAAGAAATACTTTTGAACAAACTACTATCACATGTACTCCAAACTTTCATTATGATAAAACCAGATTGGCCAGAAGTTTTAATAATCCTTGGCTTGAACAGTATACGGTTATGTTAGAAAGCTCTACAATTCGTGGTACTAACTACAACGAGATTATAAATTGAAAGATGGAAAAGAATAAAGCCAAAATCTTCCTTTGGCAAAAACTAATCTGTCCTAAAAATATACCCCTTTCAGCTTGAACAAGATTCCTATGGCTGAGAATCAATCAAATTAGCGAAGGAATGTCATCTCATACTGTCATCGATGATATGAATAGATTAAACTCATTCGGTTGGTTGAAGTCATAATTAAATGAATTAGTTTAGTTTTTTTCTTGTAATGTTATCAAAATTTGGTAACTACTAAAGAGTGTAATGACGAAACATCGAATGTCTACCAGTGAGAATGACACTGTTTCATTTTGAAATTTTACCTCTTTTATTTGAAATATTAGGTAGTAATCCGGTTCAATCCCACATTTTTTAATTTTTTTACATTTTTTAACAAGTGAATCAAGTAGCATCCCATCTGATTTTTAATATTCCGGCAAAACTGTCGTACCAACGTCAATTGTCAGCCTCAAATCTGTTAATTGCACTATAAGTCACTAGAAAACAGTTCTGACAAAAAATTCTATTTTTTTTTATGAAATAACGTGAATTTTTGCGAAAAAAGTGTAACGCAAGGTGTGTTAAAAATTGCGCGCACTTGATACAGATCAGAATATAGTATATCCATCTGTGCCTTCTCCCAGTCCAATTAATTCAACGTAGTTATAGACTAATTGGAATATATTACCCAGTGTTTCAACTAATAAGTCTAAAAAAACAACCAACTCGAACTAGTCATCTGCCATCGACTCGATAGCGAGTCCTGCGGAACTATATGTGACAAATAAAACGTAATTAGCTTTATTAACAATAATAATCCCAATAGTGCTGCTAACGAGTAGCAATGCGCAAAAAGCGCCGCTTCTGAAAATTCAATTAAACAAAAAATATTATTGTAGTTTCGACCCTAATTGGACGGAGCATTCCTCAGAGAAGAAGAAAGAAGAAACACGCCACGCAGAGTGTCACTAGGATGAATGGGCGTGATTCGAAAGTCAGCCAGCAAAATTAAAATTCTTCATCTCCCTGTATCGTTGACAAGAGTTAACTGGACAGAGAGTAAAACTTTTGAATATGTTTTGAACAGTGTTCCCCCCCCTTTTATTTTTTGAACGGGTCAGCTCAGAAAATTGAGATTTGGGATAATGAAATTAATGCATGAATAGTTCATTTTGAAGTGAAATTGCCAGATGAAACTATCAAGATGGCGACTAGGCGCCATCTGAAAAAAAAATTAAATGGAAAGGGGGGTCTTGTCACACATCATTTTGAAGCTCTTGACGAATACTTCACAACCCTAGAATAGGAAGTCAATATCTTCACCCACTACAAAATGGCGGAACGTTTAATAAGTTCCTGAAGAAAAACATATTAATATGGATTTTTCTAGAAATATTCCGGAAGAACAGCAAGTGCAAATAATTGGTGAGATGATAGTAAATCCTGAACAGTCTACTTATTCCGTCGCGAATGTTTGTGAGGTGCCTCCTTTTACTGTGTGGAGACTTGTGAAGAGGAATAGGTATCATCCATACAAAATTAAAATGGTACACCAATTAACTGAAGATGACCCCGATCGAAAAACAGAATTCTGCGAAATCATGATGGAAACCATTGCAAGGCATCCCACCTATCTCCACAATATTTGTTTTAGTGACGAATGTACATTTTTTTGTTCATAGACATTGGAGTGACACCAACCCTCACGTTTTCTGGGAAACACATTCCCAATATCCAGAAAAAATCAACATTTGGGCAGGAATATTGAAATATCATATTGTAGGACCTCTATTCATTGATAAAAATTCAACAGGGGAACTATATTTGTATATGTTAGAAACTACTGTTGACCTTCTCATCACTGAAACCGACGAAGCGAATCCTAATGAATTCGATGTGGATATTGTATTCCAACAAGATGGAGCACCACCACATTACTCCAGACAAGTAAGAAACTATCAACCAACTCCCTGCTCATAACTATAACACACGATTTAAAAACTATTACTTCCTTCTATGACTAAAACAACAACACAAAGATCGTTTTCTTACCTTGCACCAAAATGCTATAATCACATTCCGGAAGAGATTAAATCTCTGAAGAGCACTAATGTGTTCAAAAAACGACTGAAATGCTTCATAAATAGCAACCCGAGAGATGTGATAAGCGAATTGTTAGATAGATAATGCTCACAGTCGGTCTGAGTTTATCTAAATCATGCCTCCTACTTTTTGTATCAAAATCATCATAATCGACTCCCGGTTAATTATATATTATATTATATTGTTCATTGTCATTTGTGTGTGTGTGTATATATGTGTATGTGGATGTATGTATATACGTATATATGTGTATATATGCGTACGTGTGTATATATGTATGTGTATTCATTTTATTCGTTTATTTATCTATATATTGTGGATTTATTTATGTATTGTGTATTTATTCATGTATTGTGTATTTATTCATGATTTTACGATATTCGTGTATTTATCTATGTATTGTATATTTATTAATTCATTTATTTATGTTATACTAGGCGATATCACGTACAAGAAACATTTTTTTCGAAAATGTTTCTTTTGTGATGCCTTTGTTTGTTCACCCCTATTTTATAATATTTTTGTTGTGAACAATATGGTGAATAAACTCATTGTTATATTATTATTATTATTTGGATACTACTTTTCCCGGTCGTTGGATTGACCGTCGAGGTCCTACAGAAGGGCCAGCTCGCTTGCCAGATTTGACTTCTTTGGACTTTTTTTATGGGGCTATTTAAAGCAAAAGGTGTACGAAACTGAACCTGCTTCAATATTGGAAATACGGCAGAGAATAATAAATATTTGTAGAGATATTGATGTTATTACGTTCGAAAATGTTCGACGTGAAATATCGAATAGGCTGTTCATATGTGAAGAAGTTCAGGATTGATTTCGAGCATCTTCTGAACTGGCCTCAAGCTTATAACCTCATATTATGTAGTTGAATGTCAATGTATACAGGCAATTATTGTAAGTTTCGCCATTTTGTAGTAGATGAAGACATTGACATTATATTCTAGGGTTGTGAAGTATTTGTCCCCTTCCCATTCAATTTTTCCCCAGATGACGCCCATTCGCCATCTTAAAAGTTTCATCTGTCAATTTCACTTCAAAATAGAGTATTTATGCATTAATTTCATTATCCCAAATATCAATTTTTTGAGTTGATCCGTTTAAAAAAATGAAAGGGCCCGGGACATTGAAGAAAAGCACTGTATATGATGGGGTTGGCCGATATTCGATGAAAATCAATATCTAACGTTTTCAAAAATACTTTATTGTAAGATTTTAACTTAACAGTTTTACAAAATCGCAACGCGTGTTTCGCGATACAATGGCTTCTTCGGGAGTGTATTTACTATCTACTTTTTACAAATTCAATGCTTGAAATAACTAATTTTATAATTTAAAATACCTACACTTCAAGTACCTGAGATTTACCTGACTTGTAATGAAATGAATTACCTGAGCTTTTGTCTCAGTTTCCACATTTGAATAAATATTCAGTAATGAGGAGTAATAAGATTAGTTAGACAAGTTAACAACAACAGCCATCTAGATGCCTATAGGAGTGTAAAAATAAGTAAACATAATGATATTATGAATAACGATGGTGGACGAATATCTAATAGTATACTATATAGCTTGTTGAAATAATATTTTGATCATTAGATTTATCTGACTAACACATAAGGAAACATTGTAAAATAATTTAAGAGTTGTAGACAAGGCAATATTGTGAAATAAATTTTGAATAGGTTGTTAAGATAATATTTCAATTATTAGATTCACCTGACGATTACATAAAGACACATTGTAGACGCACTTAACACGCTATGGTATAAATAAGGATAACTTTGTAGGTATGATTAGTTTGATCTTCCTCTTGAAGATGATCACTTGGTGATCGAGACACGTGTCGAGGTGTTAAAGTAACGGTTTGATGTTGGAAAAATATATCAGTAATATACAAATGAAACAGTATCATTTGAATGTATCAAAGAAAGATAATTCATAAACAGGAAGTTTGTACACATTGTAGACGCACTTAACACGCTATGGTATAAATAAGGATAACTTTGTAGGTATGATTAGTTTGATCTTCCTCTTGAAGATGATCACTTGGTGATCGAGACACGTGTCGAGGTGTTAAAGTAACGGTTTGATGTTGGAAAAATATACAATGATGTTGGAAATAATATACAAATGAAATAGTATCATTTGAATGTATCAAAGAAAGATAATTCATAAACAGGAAGTTTGGTACTGTTTATTGTGCCTTGTAGAATGATATATTCATAGTTTCCTCAATAACAAGTAGTGTACGTACTGAGAACCTATTTCTCAAAACCCTGATAAGTATCAAGGAGGCTCCTATAAGTGTGGAAGTTGAGAACAGAAGAAACATATATCAGACTACTCAATAACCCTGTCGGATCTGAGAGGTATATTGGCGTGTAAATACAGCCCATTATCCACCAATTTCAGGTATTAAATCATTCGGAATAATTGCCAAGTTCCACTGCTACTATTCCACAGAGGCGTGCTTCTATTTTCCGAAATGCTGTACGTGAACAATATGAGCGGACAAGTTTTTCATATAGATAGATAGATATCTTGACAACTGTCTTTGTTTTGAAACACACCTCTCAAATTCCGAAACGGGGTTATGCAAATTTGAAAATGATATACTCCAACAGAGCATTTCGGAATAAAATAAGTAAAATTATACTCTGCGATGCTTTTGTTCTTTCACATGCCAACTACGCAGACCTGGTGAATGGTCCGGGAATTTTGAAGAGTGACAGTTTTAGAATCCAAAAGCTTCAGAATGCATGCACTAGGCTCATTACGGGTACGAGGAAACGAGAACACATTTGCTATCTGTTCGGGGATGTGGGTTGGTTGAATATAGAATCCAGACGAGCATTTAATTCTGTAACATTTTTGCAAAAACTCCTTGAAACAAAAAAACCCTCCTTTTCGAAAAAATATCCTTTAGGACTCACGTACACCACTCCTGAGATTCAGGACTCATTTAACAATACCACAACAAAAAACTTTTCTATTTCGCGGATCGTTCACTTACCAGATTGGCTACTCATATTATCGGATACCCATTGAATATAAACCTCTGTCATTAGGAAGATTCTAAGAAAACTAAAAAGAAGTCTTCTTATTCAAATTATTTCGAAATCTATCAACCTTTATTCAAGCTAAACTAAATATATATATTTTGTACTTCAATTTCGTTGTATGTACCGTTTGCACTTCTCTTGAAAACATACTGTTTTTTTTTTCTTTTGTCCTTACGATTGGAGGGAAGAGCAATCTCTTCGATTAGTTATCATACGCCATTTGATTGGTTGTAATTTAATGTAACCATCAATAAAAGCCTTTATTTTTGTCATAGGTAGATAGACAGACAGATAAATATACTTTATCGTCCAAGAACGAATTCTCATTGACAAAGTGCGACGAGAAATATAAATATATATGTCAAACATATTTGTCAAAAAAACAAACCTTACATGTTCACTATAAATGCAATTGTGTCACAATTAATACATACACATATGAGTGTGAAGTCTAAACAAGAACATAAGTATAATAATAATAACAAAAACACGATCGTTAATATATATTGTTGAGCTTATCTTGACAATGTGTTATGACAATCCTGCATGCTATAATAAGCTTTCATGACATACTCTCTGAAACATCTCTGCTCTGTTATATCCCTAACCACCCGTGGTAAATGGTTGAACATTTTTTTCCTACATGTTAGAGTGTTAGAGTCAATCTGGGTATTAGCAGATGGATATTATCACTACTGTAATTGTGTTGTGAATTATATGTGCATCAGGAGAATCAGTGCAATTTTTTCAAAAATCAGGCAAACAACTTCGAGAATGAGGATGTTGAATAGAGTAAGGATTCGGTTTCTAACGAAAACTTGTCTACAACTATCCCTATAGTTCGTCCTACATAAAAACCGCAAATATCTCTTCTGCAACACGTAGACCTGATTCATTCAATAGTTGCTCACGGCAGAATCCCCAAAATGCAATGCCATACCTTATATGAGGCTACTAGGACAAAGTGAGTCAATCCAGCAGTGCATATATCAAGTTCATTGGAGAGGATTCTGATAACAAACGGTTCTGAAGACAATTTTGTGCATAAAGATGTGATTTGATCCTCAAAATTCAACTTATTTCAATATGCAGACCAAGAAATCTAGTGCAAAGCGTTTCTACTATCTTTCCACCATCTAATAGCAAGTTGAAGGAGAGTAAATTGTAATCACACCACTGTTTGGCCTTTTTTAAATCTAATGATCATTTGTTTCAAGTTTGTTGGTATTTTTTCATGACAACAATGTGGTATCTGCGGCAAAAATGGTGAATGATCCTTCAATATCGACTGTAGCAAGATCATTGATGTATAATTGAAATGAAATTACATTCATCATCCGTGGTAGTTTATGAACTAATTGTATCATTTTACACCTTTTCATGAGCTACTAATCATCAGAAATGCTTTCTCACCATATATTTAATGTTTCGATTTATGGCCGACAGACGTCTTATTAGTTAGACTGCAAATGGTATATTGAAAATATGGTTTTTGGATGTACAGAAGAATTATTATTTTAGAAATTAACTGCTTTTCAGTATTTTGATGGATCTCTTTCGAATCTTATCACATATATTAGTCAATATAATAATGTGTCTAGTAATTTCTTACTATTTGCAGATGATTTGAAAATCTTTCGGCCCATTACATCAAAGGAGGATTGCCTAATTTTACAAAAAGTCCATGACTTTTTGTTCCTTTGGTGTGTCGAAAATAATCTTCCCCTCAACACAAACAAATGTAAATACTCAAAATACACCCTTAAACATGTTATTTCTCATGATTACTGCATAAATAACGCACCTCTTCAAATAAGCACTCATCAAAGGGACCTTGGTGTCACATTTGACCCTAAACTGAGTTTCTCCATCCACTATGACACAATAACATGCTCAGCTACACGGATGCTAGGGCTCATTTATCGTAACTGTAAGAACTTTCGTAACAGAAACAGTTTTTTAACTCTTTTCAATGCATACGTCAAATCTGGGCTGGAATATGCCTCTCCCTTATATGGTCACCCATATACAATGTCCACATTAACAAAATAGAGTCTATACAAACAGGCTTCATGAAATATATATTACTTACAAGCTAGAAGGTGTTTACCATCGTTAACAGAATACTACTGATTAAATTTAATCTATTGAACATATCACCAGTTGTTTCAATGAGCAGAGTCTACAATCAACTCTGTGAAAATCTCGACATTTATTAGGAACCTATTGGTCAAGTTAAGAACCACGTTGAGACACTTTTACACTCTAATCAAAATACATGAGTCCATATTGAAAGTTATTCTACCATGTTAGCTTATTACTACTACTGTAATACAGCTGAATTATGTTTTTTTCTAGTACACCTGGACTATGTTTTTACTTGTTAGCTCTATATCTGACTTGTGGTTTTTTTCAATTACTCTTTTAGCTTCCTGCACAAACATTTCTTCACCTAATTTTTTGCTTAACTTTCTTAAAGGTTTCCTTCATTTTGTTTTTATGTTTACTCTCTTCAGGTGTTTCTAGTTGAGTTTTTATTTCAAGAATTTTCATGATTGATATAGTCACCCCCTAATAACCACCNTTACCAAAATTTGGATGATTTTGAATATTCACTTGAAAAGTTATCAAAGAAAAACATTTTTCATTTTGTAACTTCGAGGGCCCGTTACTTGGTAACGAAGGATTTTAGGAAAAAAAGTTATATGAAGTACTGGTGATATTTTGACCCCATCTATACATTCCCGAGAGGAAAAGAGGAAGTCCAAGGATACCCTGTATATCACTTACAAGCTAGAAGGTGTTTACCATCGTTAACAGAATACTACTGATTAAATTCAATCTATTAAACATATCACCAGTTGTTTCAATGAGCAAAGTCTACAATCAACTCTGTGAAAATCTCGACATTTATTAGGAACCTATTGGCCAAGTTAAGAACCACGTTGAGACACTTTTACACTCTAATCAAAATACATGAGTCCATATTGAAAGTTATTCTACCATGTGAGCTTATTACTACTACTGTAATACAGCTGAATTATGTTTTTTTCTAGTACACCTGGACTATGTTTTTACTTGTTAGCTCTATATCTGACTTGTGGTTTTTTTCAATTACTCTTTTAGCTTCCTGCACAAACATTTCTTCACCTAATTTTTTGCTTAACTTTCTTAAAGGTTTCCTTCATTTTGTTTTTATGTTTACTCTCTTCAGGTGTTTCTAGTTGAGTTTTTATTTCAAGAATTTTCATGATTGATATAGTCACCCCCTAATAACCACCCAAATTGTGAATGATTAAATAATCGTTACCGGTTAATGAGATAAGTTACAGNGTGTTTCTGTTGAGTTTTTATTTCAAGAATTTTCATGATTGATATAGTCACCCCCTAATAACCACCCAAATTGTGAATAATTAAATAATCGTTACCGGTCAATGAGATAAGTTACAAAAAAGATTTAAAATGTTTTTTTTTTGGAATAACTCAAAAACTACCAATAAGAGCATTGATGAATTGTATATTTCGCATATCAATAATTTTGTTTGAGTTATTTTCACGAAAAGGTTATTCTCTACGCGATACAGGAATGCTTTTGTCCTTTCTGGCTAATTTTTTCTCAAATATAAGCAATTTAAGGAATGGAATTGGCGATGAAAAGGCGCATCCGCCATATTGTTAAACATAATATTTAGTTTTTTTCCATCTGTCTAGAGTTGAATTCATATGAATACCTTCATTCCATCTTTATTTTGTTATTACCTGAAATAATGTCTCTCAAGACACGTGAAAGCACAACTAAGTGAAAGTACAGCCAGCAAATACATTAAGTAATAAGAAAAAATACTGTTGAAATAATTTGCATGTTTCCAACAACGAAACATCAAAAAACCTTTAATTCAATCCAGTTTTTCATTCTACATTGGTGTTTTTAGGCAAACCTTTCATTCAAATTGTAATGATAGCTCAGCAAAACAAGTGGTAATTTCCTGTAAATATCATAAATTTTGATAACCAAACTGAAAATGTCAAGTTTATATTGTGAACAGCAATTCGAAAAGTGAGTTAATTAAGAAATAATCCACCTAATACCATAAATCTGTTACATCTGAATGTTGCAATAATACGATAAGAAAGTTGAGAACAAATAAGCAAACAAAATCGGGGGTAATTCCTCTCAGAGTATTCAGAGCAGCGAAAACTTAATTAACAAGATATTATGAGTTGAAAACAATTCATTCCAGGACCGGTATAGGACATTCTGGAAGAAGTCCATGAAATTTTTCATACTAAACTCAGCAAGCTCATACTTTTTATATGATTTCCATCAATTGGGATACATTTTCAAACAATTAACCAACACAATCCACTTAAAAACGTAAATTCTTTCTAGTGGTCGACCTACAGGACGAGGATTTTAGAATTCTGGTGGAGTCTCTGGCCCATCAAGGTACGTGGGATAGAGGAGGAAATTTGCATCAGTTCCTAGTGGGTGGGTATCCACTGAGATATTACAGTTTGAAGTGAATTCATGAAAATGGACAAAACTTCAAAACAATCTATCTAATACAATACAAAACATAAGTAATTTTGCTTGCTGCGCAGCTGAATAGTACGTTTTAAATGTATCTTGGTTTCCAATTAGTCCTATACGGTTTTCTCTTGGTTTCCTCCCCAAAAACACCCCAGTAAATCATCAGAGGTAATGTTTATAATATGTAGTAATTCTGGATAAATCGGACTACTACGAAAGGGTCAATACTCTCATTACTAACGGACCGTATGCGAAATTGTCCAGGAACCCGTTACCAAAGATGGTTGCCGAAGTAAAAGACGTCCTCAAGAAATACTTACCCCTCAACTGAAACGGAAGTTACAAGTTTCCAACCCAACGGTGTCGAAACTATATTGCCTCCCAAAAATTCACAAACCGAGAAAATCAAAGCGCCCCATAGAGTCAGCTATTAGAGCTCCTACCTACCTAATAGCAAAGGGGCTCACTAAGGAATTTGAAACCTTGTCTACTGTGGAACCAGGTTTTAGTATAACAAACTCTTTAGAGTTCATACAACATACAAAAAACATGGTTCTGCAAGAAGGTGAGATTTTGGTTACTTTTCATGTTAGTTCCTTATTTCCTAGTGTCCCAATTCCACAGACTTTGCAATAGCTCAGGAAACTACTAGAGAAAAATAATTTCAATAATTACGAAATCGATGAATTCGTTTCTTCACTAATTTGTGTATGAAACAAAATCGGTTCCAGGTAGAAGGTTGCTTTTATGAACAACAGAAAGGAACGGACATGGGAAACCCCTTGTCCCCCTACCTGGTAGACCTGTTCATGAGCAGATTCGAAATGCAAACCAAACAAACGTGGAAGTATTTTCCAAGGATTTGGCTAAGGTATGTGGATGATATTTCCGCGATGTTAGATACCAAAAAATCGAATATTGAGGACTTTGTTCCCTTTTTTAAATAATAGATGTCCATCAACAAAATTCACGTATGAGTTAGAAAATAAGGGACAACTACCATTTCTTGACGTTTTGGTAATGAGGAACCAATATGGGGGTTTGAATACGATATATTTAGAAAAGAAACAAACACGTACAGGTATATTCCTGACAGTTCACATCACTGTGGACAGGACGAACGTGCTGGGTTGAATTTTTTAGTGCATCGTCTTTTGAGTTTCCCTTCAACACATGATAGGTTCACGAAAGGAAAACGTTCAATACAGGAAATAGCAGTCACTAACGGTTTCTCGACGGGTATTGTAGATGACATAATAAGGAAGAAGAAGTTTAGGTTAAGAATGAACGAAATCTCGACTTTCAGAAAGGACAAAAACCAAGATAAATTTATAGCTATAACATTTAAACATTACACAAGGACATATTGTAAAATAATAGATAAGGCAAATAGTAAAATTAATTTAGGTGTGGTATACCTGTATGGTTAACTTGTATGGTATACCTGTATAGTATAAATAGCGTTAGCTTAGGGAAGTTTCCAGTTTAATCTTCCTCTTGAAGATGATCACTTGGTGATCAAAACACGTGTCGAGGTGTTGAAAATAACGATTTGGAGTTGGGAAAACACCCCAGTGATATTCGTTTATAATATGAAACAAATCAATATCATCCGATTGCTAAACAAAACTGGCTAATGTCAAAAATTTTCTTTTCGTTCGAATGCGGGCATGGACCTGCAGATGTGATCGGAATTGAGTAATCCTAAATAGTCATCCAATTATGATTAAAAGGTTAGTAAGAAAGCATTAATTAGCTGTGAGGGTTGCCTAATGCACACTCCTCTCAATATCTCTACAGTAAATCACATTAGTCTACTAATCCCTGTATTTTAAGCGCCGATTGGAGTTTCTGTAGTCAGAAGGGGATCCAAAAGGCAGTGTTTATCACAGTGCCAGTGAAACTGGAAGTGGAGAATACTTGTTACATGTTACAAGAACAGAACAACATGGTGCTGAATAAAAATAATTTTTTGAGGAGGGAAACAGGATTTTTCCATAGTCCTTTCTAGTAATTCTCGCCTTCCACAATGTGAAAAAATCAAAATTGTAACTGAGAACTCCATACAGAGGAAATCATTCATACAGGGTGTAACATAATAATGATAATATCGTTTATTATGCATGAAAAATACATTTATACATGAAAGAAAAAGGGTTAGCCAAAGTCCATCACCCATCTCAAAGACACAGGGTGTTTTTCAAAAAATTATGCAAAAAATCAGTTATCTGCAAGAAACTTGGTACAACTCTTAATAACAAGTTGAAAACTAAGTGAGAAATGTCAGCAGGTAAACGAATGTTTATATGAATCAAAGTTGGCATAGGCTGTCCTCTCGGATACTGAATTTGTACCAGTTTTCATTCAATCCTTCGTCTGTCATCTGTCTCTGCATCTTTTGCATAACAGCGAAAACAACTTTGTGAACGTTGTGAACAGAAACCACGAGGCAAGTCAATCAAATCGATCCTAACATGCGTTGGTGAAAAACACAACACTTCGTTGCACAATAAAGGACATCGGTTGACTTCTGAAAATGACGACAGATGCTATAAATAAGTATACAAAGTGCTCCGGCTTGATTGACATATTTTCCCTCAGGTCCTGTGCTGATTCCATTCAACCCCTAAGAGGCTACCCTGTTACGTTGGCCGTGGATGTTTCTGTCAATCAAAATTTTCGAATTGAAAAGATTTCATCTGCATTGGCGGCGAGAAAGTGTTTTATGTTGGATGATACAGTGATAGTTATAATAAAATCTACAAAATCCCCTAGATTATTGTAATGGCATGAACAAAACATGAAAGACAAACTCTATTGTGAGATTTTCACTAAACAGTTTCATAAAAATGCAACACGTGTTTCACTACACTATCGCTTCTTCAGGTGTGTCTTTACTAACAAAAATATACATTTTCAATGCTTATACAGGGTGTTATTTAAGTATGTACCATAAATTCAACGGACAAATAACAGACAATTTTAAGACGAAATGTTCATATAAACATGGGTCCGCAAATCCTTCGTTCTCAAGATACAGGGTGTTGAAATTAAAATAAAAAAAAGTTATTCGTAAATATCTTAAATATCCTTTACCTAATTTTGTTGTAATTTGGCAATGGTATTTATAACATGAAGGAGCTAATTTAGCCCAAAAGTGATTCAATTTATTAGGTCTAGTGGCGTCTCGAGCGGGATTTGAACGAATATTTCTGACTTAAAAATGTTCGCCACTGACTTTTGTGCAATTTTCATCATTTCTTTCAATTGAGCAATTAGAAATACAACTTTTATGACTCCTGAATTTTTTCCTATCTTGCTTAGTTTTTACGAAAAAAAAGTCGACCTAATTGCATATCCCTGGACCTCACAAGGAATAATATGGGGAATTAAATGTTTCTTTTGGAAATTATTATTTTAAACATTTTTCATTACTAAAAATGTAACAATAACAACAAATATTGAATAACATCAACATCCAGGTACCTAGGTACCTGTTTTTTTCCTACCCAATTGATGTCACAAATGTGTACCTACGTTTGGGAATTGATCAATTAACAAAAACATAATAGAAGAAGAGAAAGTGTACAAAATCATTTGAATAAATATAATATGATGAACTTATCACCTCAACTTATGTATTAGTTAATAACCATTTTCCACATTTTAAAGAATATTCATTTCTAAACATTTCAAAAGGTCGATTTTCAAACTTTTTCACTCCTGAATGTATTACATCATAGTCGTGATGTGGTACATTCTGCTATAAGATGGTTTGTGAATGTAGAATTTGTCTTTCTATTCAAGAAACTACTTCTATGCTCTTCAATTCTTTGGGAACAAGTTCTCCTCGTTTGGCCAATGCTCTAGCACTTAATTCAGAGAAAGGTGTGGTATGTCAGGTGTCAATCTGGTCATTAACTTTTCAATTCACGGTTTTTGCATAAAGAAACTATTCATTTGCATATCTCGAAAAAATAATTCATATAAGTTTAAACAAAATTCATTGAGAGTACGCCACTGGACTTAATAAAAATTGAATCACTTTCGAGCTATATTAGCCCCGCAATGTTATAAATACCATTGCCAAATTACAACAAAATTAGGTGGAGGATATTCACGATATTTACGATTAACTTTTTTATTTTCATTTTAACACCCTGTATCTTGAGAACGAAGGATTTGGGAACCCATGTTTATGAGAACATTTTGTCTCGAAATTACCTAAAAAAAAGTATGGTACATACTTAATTGACACCCTGTATATATTTTCACAATTTGAAGTACCTGTTTTTTTCCTACCAAATAAATGTTAAAAATGTGTACCTACGTTTGGGAATTGATCAATTAACATTAACATAATAGAAGAAGAGAAAGTGTACAAACTCATTTGAATAAACATAATATGATGAACTCATCACCTGAACGTATGTATTAGTTAATAACTATTTTCCACATTTGAAAGTATATTCATTTCTAAACTTTTCAAAAGGTTGATTTTCAAACTTTTCACTCCTGAATGTATCACATCATAGTCGTACATTTTGCTATAAGATGGTTTGTGAATGTAGAATTGGTCTTTCTATTCAAGAAACTACTTTTATGCTCTTCAATTCTTTGGGAACAAGTTCTTCCCGTTTGGCCAATGCACTAGCACTAAATTTAGAGAAAGATGTGATATGTCATCAACTTTTCTGAGTCAATCTGGTCATTGATTTTTCAATTCACGGTTTTTGCATGAATGAACTATTCATTTGCATTTCTCGAAAAAATAATTCATATGTTTGAATAAAAATTTATTGAGAAAATAGTTTTCAAAAGGTGAATTTATGAAATTGGACTTTTTATCGACCTTTATGAGAATTTCACTTTCCACATTCGGAAAAAATATAATAATGGAGAACTTCATATATTTGTAGGAAGGACAAGCTTTTTTTTTCATCCAGATGATTATTTGCGTTAGTTGAAAATATTTGCCACAGAGAAAAACCTACTAATCATGAGTAATTTGTCATGTTGTATGATTCAATCTATCATAAAAAGAACAGATACTTATCTCAACGTTTCGGATGGCAAAGATATATCTCCATCTTCAGTAATGAAGAAATCAAACCTAACTTGCAGTTTTTTTCTGAAACTCGTTCAATTTTGAATTGTGGAATGTATCAGTGTTGTTGATTGACTTCTAAAACATTTTTGTGTTCTTTGATTTTAGTTTGTTGCAATTTCGCCAGGTATTCATATCTATTTTCGGAACAGTTTATCAAATACGGTCAAAAGTTCATTTTTTCAAACGAAACCCCCTGTATATTACTCGGTTAATTGAAAAATGGTGAAAAATGCCTCAAGATGATATATCATGTCCCTATACCTAAATCGTCAAGTTTTCTCAATAAGGTCGCTTCTTCTAGAAACATTATTTTTTTTAGAATCTGGATTTAGGTAACAGTTTCTGCTAGAATTTGCATAGGCAATAGTTGTACTGAGTGAGAAAAACACTATGTTGGACTACGTTAAGCTCAATCAATAATGCTAGACCCCAACAAGACGGGAGTACAGGTTAAGAATACTAGATATACGCATTACAGTGTCGCATGAAATCAATCATCCATGGAACTAAGAATACCTTCACCACGTAAGACTGATTCAGTTAATTTATAAATATTTCAGAGAGGGTGCCACCCCTACAGCAGCGCGTATCCCTTACAAAACCCGCCTCTTTCGTTCAGTTTTATCAACCAGAGCATTTTATTTCGTTCTCGCCTTCATGACTCGTATAATATGCCAATTTGTTCAGATGTGATCATTGGTGGCTCGTACGGGAAGATAAAAACATTTGAAATATGTGAAAGAGTATTGCGAATATCAATGATGATGGAAACACGGGTAACTACGACTGAGGGAGTTCACCAAAATTTTTTTTCTAAGTTACAATTGGCTTAAAATTGTTTGTTTGAGAAAAAAATGATTCTGATGAATGTTCCCTTGTCAGATGCGAATTTCAGTAAAGAATTGAACATAATAAAATAAATAGCCGTCAACAATGATTACGATAGCAGTCTAATACATTCTCTATAATCAAAAAAGTTATACAGCCTAATTATGAAGGAAGTTTACCGAATTCGAAGCGATGTGGATATAAGTTATAGAACCTCAACATACTTAGGCCAACCCACTACGAATATTTAGAATTATATGCACAACAAAGGTGTGAATATTGCTTTCAAAATCAACAACAACTTGGGCATGCATATCGGGAGTGTATAAATTATCATGTGGGTCATGTTCGATGTTTTATATAGGTCAAACTGAAAGGACATTCAGAGCCCGCATAAAGGAACACAGAAATATTTTTCAAAATGAAAAAATTAACTCCACATATGCCACTCATAGTTCAACCATGAATTCAAGCCCCTCCATTTCCAGAAGAAAGGTTTAAAACTCAAACTGTTGGAGAGTATGTACATAAACAAATTCAAAAACTCTTAATATCTCATGAACGATCAAACTGAACTGAATAATTCGCCATTATTGAATTTGTTCATTGCCAGGTGAAAACAGTTAAGTATAATTACGTTACTTTCAAAAATTCAATTTTTTCATATACATATTTAATGAACTTATACGGGACCTTTTCAGATAGACTCATTCAGCCTGAAAATCATACAATAAACTGTATTAATGAGTTTCATGGATTTTCATCTTGTATAGGTCAGTTCTAGTCAATTTATTTCTAGTATCCCAAAAATTCATATCAGACTTGAATCTAGCAGTTGGTGTATGAGATCAGATCAACTTGTTCTCTTAGAAATGCAGTGATCAGATCATTTTGACCTGAATTTCAAAGTATTACGTTGAAATTGTGTTTGATTTCAGTCAAAAGTTAGGAAATTACTTGCTCATTTACTAACCTGTTCACAAAAAACACCATGGTTAGAATTTTGTGTTGAAAGATGATTCGGATATTTTCCTGTGAGAAAATATCTACCTCCACCCATGAAACCACTCTTTGGCTCGTATCGATTTGATTCATTACACGAAGAAGTGAACACAATGCAACACTGATATCAAAACAGACTCTAAAATTGATCAACAATTACTCCGTGATGCGTTTAAAATTGACAGAAAGGACAATGGAATTGAAGTTGCAGTGAATATTTGGGATAGCAATAGTATCATTCAAAATTAACGAAAGATAAAAGATGAATATGTTTGGGTTACAAAACAGATTGACTGGTGATTCATTAGAATGGAAATTTCACTGTAGCCAGATAAACATTCTGGGAAAACGTATTTTGAATTATTGCTGTTTCAGTCTACGTGGAAGTGTTGATATATCAATTCAGTGGTAATCCTGCCAACGGTTGGATTAATGAAGCGTATGGGTAGATGATGTGATATATCGAAATTATTCGTTCTGAATTGTTTTCTAGAATCACACGTTAGGAATAACACGTTAAAAGGTGAGACCTCGTTAGTCCTTAGCTCGCACAAGTTTCGACTTCTGAGGGTTTTCGTTCGAAGGGGTGCGACTGCTGGTTATCAGAAAAAACAGATTTTAAACAGAACAGATATAACTGGATTATCATGGGAGTCACCAGAAGAGAAACTTTATGAGTTTTGACCTTCCTGGAATCAGAAAAAATTTAAAAATTGATCAAATGAAAGGTGTAAATTGAAGAACTTGCCAAGAAAGATTACTGAGTTGGAACAAGAATTCAAAACGAAAATGATGCAACTTTTCAGTGACACTTCTTTTCATCAATTTTTCCTTCACGAGGTCTGTTAAAAAATATGGAGAATTTTCGTTTTTCTAAAAAATATTCATTCATTCATCGATTTGTGTTTTGTCCCCTTCGAAGTAGCTCCTCTCCGATGTAATACACTCACGACAGCGTTTTTTTCCCATCTTGAAGCAGTTCTGATATGAACTTTTTGGTAAGTTCACGAGCTCTGACAGTGAATTGGTTGTTATCTCCTCAATCTTCGTAAAACGCCGTCCTTTCATGGGTATCTTCAATCTTGGGAAGAGAAAAGTCGCAGGGGGACAAATCTGGTTAATACGGTGGCTGAGGATGATTAGGTGTTGTTTCTAACCGATAAATTACCAACAAGCAATAACGAGTGAGCAGCTGCATTATCTTCATATTGCTTTTCACAAGCAGGGCTTGAGTTCTAGATGATACTCTTTTTTGACCGAACGACCATGGATTCTTTGGTCAAACTTTGGCAACTTTGAAACAAAGTTCGCTATCACAGGCTTCATGTCCAAAAAGATTGCTTGGCATGAGCCAGCGAATTTGCCGACATCCTCAGCAACTTCTCTAATAGTGATTCGACGATTTTCCATAAACATTTTTTCACTTTCTCAACATTTTCATCGATTGTTGATGTCTTGAAGCGTCCAGAGCGAGCGTCGTCATTTACATCTTCTCACCCTTCTGTGGTAAACTTGTAACCCTTGTGAAGATTTTCCTGACAAAGAGTATAATCACCATATGCTACTGTCAACATTTCCAGTTTTTTTCGAACAGTTAGTACCCTTTCTCAAAAATACATTGGATTCATGTGAAGTTTGTCAGACCAATGATCACTTATGGTGCAATTGCCTGGGGCGTAAGGCTTTACAGAAAATGGCCCAAGCGAACCTCTGTGGCTCACAGAGACAGGCTTGTTTGGCCATCAGTGGTGCCATCGGTACCACACCGTCAGCAGCCATAGAGATCCTTCTAAATCTACCTCCTCTTCACATTTTTCTGTAGAGAAAGGCTAGATGGATTGCATATAGACTTGTGCACATTGCCAATTGTACAAATCAATTCAATGCAGAGTGCAACAGACTAATGGTTGACTCTAGAAGTCACAACAATCTGGAAATGACTGTTACAAAGTACCGGTGTAGGTGTTTTCAGTCGCAGACCCAGGACAGAGATATCAACCTGCCTAGAAACCTATGCGACTGTATTCCAAGCGGAAATTTACGCTATTGAATTGTATGCGGAGAGATCGGAAGAATCCAACCTCATATACGAGTCAATAAAATATTCTCGGACAGTCAAGCGGCGTCGGAAGTTTTTGGATCCTACCGAGCAACTTCTAAATTGGTAGCTAATTGCCAAAAACGACTCTCATCGATAGGAATACTTGACAGATTGTCTCTGGTCTGGATTACCGGCCATACTGGCCAGGAGGGTGCTGTATGCAGCTTCATCGGACCAGAACCTGTCATTGAACACCTGGATGGCAAGAAGATTCATGGACTTCTGGCAGAATCTTCCAGGATTGACTTACTCCAAGGCTTTCATTTAGAAAATGATGAAACAGCAGAGCACATACTTTGTGCCTGCCCCGCTGGGGACTGAATCAGGTTTTAGAGTTCTTCAAAGCTGCACTCTAACCATCTGACCTGAAAGACCACTCAACATACAAACTGATCGACTTCGCTCACAAACTGGCTTTAACCTAACCTAACCTAACCTAACCTAACACTTTTCAACCAAAGTTTGATTCAAATTTGTTGATCCTCTTTTTTCGATAGCACCAACATACTCCACATGCTGAACAGCCAAAACTGTGAAATTGTATTCAAGATGGATGTACCAAGATGGAAATTAAATAAAAACGTTAATCGAATATACATAGTCTACGAAATTTGGCATTTACCTTAATTTTGGAACAACCCACGTAGCATTTGTGTGCTTCTCCAAATAGCAATCAGAAAATGACTGTATTGTATCTGATCTGGTCTCAGAGATAAGTCACTGATTGTTTTGAGACTCATCATACGAAAGAGGTTTCAGTTCTACCCTCAAGTTATACAGAGTGGTTGAATCACTTTCAAAAACTTGGTATATTTTCTGAAGAATATCATTATTATTATTGCTCAATTCCTAGGTTATTATGAAAAAACTTTAACTGGAGAATGTTTGCGATAAAAATCGAGTCGGATTAAAAAATAATGTTCTGATGTGAGGCGATTGAAGTGATTTTGTTTTCAATGCATTAATTTCCACAATAATTGTGTTTTAATTCAAATTCTGAAGTTCGATGCATCAGTTGAATAGTTGTTATGTATTTTTTCACATTGTTTGTCGTAACATCTGAATTAGCGGTCATCTGAATAGCTCAATAGGCCATTTAGAAATATATTATCGTCTCTGAAAATGTTTATGAATTCATTTTTTAGGCAGTGGAGTAATAAATTATTTTTGAGAGTCTGTTTCACAGACGTATATAGTTGAGTCGGTTGAGAAGTGGAAAATGGAGTATTCATTCCAAATATTCAGTGTTGTTTCATGACTTGATAGAACGAATCTGAAATAAAAAAGTTCTAAAAATACTTTTTAAATTCATGTTTATATATCAATATTCGCATCGATAATGTGGAACTTTATTTTCACATCATCGATGAATTAATTCAGAAATGAGAGAAAAAATGAGGCTCTGAATTCACAAGAACCATCTTTGGGAAGAAAACCTGTTGGTGTAAACTATAAACTTGCAATTAGAAGAACAAACCATTCATTGCATGAAAAATAATGGAAGTCATGAAAGAAGACGTAAGTACGTCTCCAACGATGGGCAGGAAGAAATTGTGAAAAACTTTCAAAGAAATTCAAGTTCAGCTAGGAAAACAAACAGAAAGTCGCTCTTAAGAGCTCAAAATTAATGAAATTTTCGTATTTCATTGTAATCTTAGAGTGCTTATTATTTTGTGCATGGACGAACAATCCATTAGGATTATGTAACGGTAAAAATGTCTATGAAAACTGTTGCTGAAGAAAATTTGAAGTATTTGAACCAGCCTGGACAAAAATGCCCATAGAAACACTGGGAAATTCATAACTAGGAAATTATGAAAATGGCATGCGAAATGGGGTAATTTTAGTAGGTCTTGGGGGTCTCCTACCTTGAAAGACACTTTGAATGTCTTGTTACCCTGTATGATGAGAAAATATCTTTTTAGAAAAGGCGTTTTTTCAAGAAGAAAGGAATTACTTTACAGTTTCTGTAGAGAACTGGATACACATTAGACTTGAAGATTAAGTAATCCACCCCATCCGCCGAGATTCTTAACGATAGTTTCGAGAACTAATATCGAACAAATGTTGCTTCTACTACAGAACTTGTGGTTCTCGAACAGCAGCCCATTTTCCTGTTCCGATTGTCGTTATACCAAGACGCAACCAATTTATGTTTACAAGAAGGCTATAATACTGGGAAACTCTGCTCATACATATAGGTAAATGCGAGATGATTTTGTCACTTAATCGGGATATCAGCTATTTAAAACTTCGAAACAGGTTTCGCAATCAGATTTGGTGAAGGGTCGTGTATAACAGTGCAATTGCCAAACAACTGATACATCGATTTCTACGCAATTTCGTATTCATGGATGGAATTGTGGAAAATGACGATTTCCAAATATTGAATGATCATTTCAAGCATAATTTCAACCTTCTTCTTTTAATCCACTCAAAGTGACAACACCTATTTCAAGTTTTTAAATTGAAAGAGTCATATACTACTCTATTTGCTGCAAGTAAAATGTTATTCATTTTCATTATGAATGCAAAATGGTAATATTCAGAGAGAATTTTGTGATTTCGTTTCAATTTCCCACAGCTGTTATAGGCGAGTTTCTAATACTTTACCGGGTCTACCCTATTTTGTATCACAAAGGGGTCGCAAACAAACGATTTCATGAATGTTCGAGTCGTTTCATACCTGCAATGGCGTGCGTATGGGTACTTAATGAAGGATTTTTGTTGAAACTAACAACTATGTTTTTTTTTTTGAATTTGGTTGACAATAAGTTCGATACCATTTTTATAACAAGAACTGTCTTGCTCCTCAAAATAGCCATTAACTGCTGATATCACTTCTTCACCGTTGGAAAATCTTTGACCACTGAGCCAGTTTTTCAAGGTTGGGAACAGAAAATAATCCGAGAGGGCTAAATCTGACGAATAGGGTGCCGATATACCGCACTTTTTGAAATGCCTACCAAGTTAGGCTAGTTCGCGCACTTTCTATCGACAAACATTTAGTACCGCTTTGTGGATTTTCATTACCGTTTCTGGTGAAACAGAAACAGAAAAGGATCTCACTCGCCTTCGTTGATCTCACATCTAGGACACTTGCTCTAACCTCTGGCGATGTGAGCACTGTCACAAACGAAGATATCTTAAATATGAAATGGTCTACAGAAGGACCGTAGCCGTTTTACAGGAACTAGTAAAGTTGACCGTGAAGTTCAGTTGGGAAAACGTTACATTTGATCATGCTGGCTTGGCTTGGGGCTTGAAAAAGATTCTACTGCAATGTGCAGATTTGCCAAAGTTAAACATTACTCATCTGGACATCATCACCATCTCTGCACAGGATCCTAGTACTAATAATAATAATAATAATGTTTATTTAAGGAAATAATTCATAAAGGAATTATTGTAACATGAATAATAAAGAGTAAACATTGAAATCATCACGGAAGTATTCAAGATACTTGTATGTGCTGATGCTAGAGTTAGAACAAACAAAAATATACACACATATATAGTACGCATAACCGTAAACACTAAACTGTTTCACACATCTATTGTACCTACTACTTATATACACACATGACCAGCAGAGCCGCTGAATAGATTTGTTCCCTCCGTCAACGGGTCGCATTCCTACGAGCAACCCTCAGAAGTCTTACACAGACTTGTACAAGGGAAGACGACCCTGTAACGTGCTGTCCTGATTGAAGATTTCTTCGTACATAAGCGTTGGGAATTGAAATCAGGATTTATGTTCTTCAGTCCGTCTTTTGAGTACGTGTAAAATGCCTGGAGTAGATAGTGTCTAGTAGAGTTCTCTTCCCCTTCTTTCTCTTCTTGCCCTTGTTTTTTCTACCAGTTTGGGTTTGGGAACTGAACGTGGTATTAGAGCAGGCTTCATTTTCGTCTCCTGTTTGAAGTTCTTCGCTGCTATTCTCTTCTTGGTTTCGTTGTTTCAATTTTTCAACAGAGAATTTTTCAGTGTCGTTCAGGAACAGTGTATTCCTTATTATATTGTTTTCTTTGTCAGTTTTCAGGTGATGGCTCAGAATTTTATAATTCTCTCTGTCCTTTTTGCTTAAGTCGTTGGCAATTGATATATTCTTCCCTTTTAATTCAAATGTGTTATTTGAAATGGATTTTTTTCCTAGGAATTCCTAGGAAGCAGTGGTTTTTTCTCACCTGTATCAATATATGAAATGTTGTTTATATCTTTTGCAGGGAGTTTTGTTCCTAATGAATCGTCAAGGGTTTTGAGCTCTTTCACTTGTTTTTCAACAGCAGTAATTTTAACGTTTGTTGCCGATGCGACTTTTTGGATCTCAGCTTTCAGCTCACTTATTTAATTTTCATTTGCCACAAGAAGCAGCTGGTATAAATCTCTAGTGGAAATTTCTCTTTCATTATCGGAGACATTCATAGTCAGTTTGATTTGAGGAGTAAACTTATAAAATTTCATGAATATACTCACACTAGTTCACTAGGAAATTCATAATATTCAACAGAGATATTTTTCACACGTGTATACGATCCAATGCTCAATACAATCTTATTCTCGTATTCTCATGTTTTTGTCATGAAAAAACGTTTTTAATACGTACTTTCATGAATGCTTAGAAGAAAAGGAAGGTGCTGATTTCAACATTCATTGTATTTATTACCGCATTTTTGTAACGTATCGTGTAGGTATCCTAGAGGGGGACGAAGTAAACGAATAGCTGCCGCTATTAATATTACCGATAAGGAAAACGCAAAAACACTGAAACAAAACAGAAAATACATAAAAATAGAACTGTCCATCGGACTGCAATATTATAAAAAGCGTTTTGTCGCATTGTTCCGTCATTTGAAAGCGGGAATCCAATTTAAAAATACAGATGTGTCTGCTCTCTACGAACGGGATATAATACGCATGTATTTGAAAGATAGCAGTGTGTAAAACAGAACAGTAAATCCTTTACCGAGGGGGTAAACTCCCTACGGACCGGCTGAGTGTTTTGCAGGCGATAGTTTCTCCCATGGGCGTCAACTGCGTATAGAGCTAATCCATTTTTCCAATATACACGTCATTTAAATGTAGTACCCAGAGATTACCGGCTAAAGCCCGAAGATATGAATGTAAATTAATAGGAAAATGTTTATGGGGTATCGTTTCAAACATTGTACAGGGCGACACATTCATCTTGATGAGAGATTGATTAGTTGATGAGAGGTATTTCACTTTTCACTTTTTTCCAGTTCTTATGATACTCAAGATGATACGTCTTCATACACTTTATTAAATGTAATCAACGGAAATATGAATATATAAAACATAAAATGAATAAAATGTAAATTTTATTGAATATTTCAACTATATCGAGTGGTCCAACGAAAAGTAAGCACCTTGCTCTTCTCCTTTTTTCGTAACTTAACGCAAAAATGCTCGGACAGGTCAATTTTGCTTTTGAGGGGGACACATTTTAGATGTATTTTTCGAGTGGGGTCGAGTGATACATCATTTGAAAGGGCACAAAATTCTCTTCTCAATGATACCTAATTTGTTGTATTTACTTGAATAGTTATAAGAAAAGCAAGAACATTTTCTCGATATTTTTGGTGTTAATGAAAATGCGGAAAAAAAAGCATTTTTATCACTACTACATTCCTCAATTTCCCTCGTGCGTTTTTTGGTTCAAATAACAACAGCAGATAAGTGTACAAAAAGAATTTAGGCAAACGTTCATTTATTCAGTTCGGTTGCTTTTGAAATTATTTCAACTTTACTGTTGAAATTGTTGAACTTTATTATCAACATAATAGTTGTGCTAGACTTACTGCTCTCCTCTTTAATAACAGTCATCCCGGGAAAAATGAGAATGATTCGTACGTTGGCAAGTTAGTCCAAAAGTTTGTCGATACCGGATCTGTCTGTAATGTGAAACACCAGCCACGGAAACCGATCAGAAATGAAGCAGTGGAAGTCGCTGTTTTGGGACATGTTGAATTGGACCACACTCAAAAAACCCGTCAGCTTGCTGCAGCCTCAGGTGTCTCCCGTTCGTCCATAATACGGATATTAAAAGCCTATAAATTTCATCCGTACAAAATTGAATCAGTACAGGAACTCAATGAAGATGATCCTGATAGAAGGCTGCAATTTTGTGAACAACTGAGCCAGCTACTAATTGATGATCCGCACCTACAATTCAACACGTGCTTTTCCGATGAGAGTACATTTTTTTGAATGGAGCTGTGAATAGGCATAATTGCCGTTACTGGGATGACAGTAACCCATACTTATTCCGAGAGGTCCATACCCAGTACCCTGAAAAAATCAATATCTGGTGTGGCATATTAGGTAGTCATATCGTAGGGCCACTTTTTATTCCTGGAAATTTAACTGGTGAGGTCTACCTGAACATGCTTGAAGATACAATTGATCCTCTCATAACAGAAATAATTGAAAATGACCAAAATCATAATGATGATCGGCTTCATTTCCAGCAAGATGGGGCACCTCCTCACTATGTTGCTCCGGTAAGAGAGTTTTTAGATGACCGGTTTCCTGGACGGTGGATTGAAGGAGAGGCCCCATCGAATGGCCTGCCAGGTCACCTGATTTATCGCCTCTAGACTTTTTTCTTTGGGGACACTTGAAAAATAAATGTTTTGCTATGCAGCCCGAGGCCGTAGAAGATCTTCGCCAACGAATTACAGCAGAGTGCAGAAGTATAACACCTGATATGCTACAGAATGTCAGGAATAGATTTGATCAAAATCTGTATTTCACTAGTTCTTTATTTCACTACAGTTTCACTGTAGTATTGTATGGAAGCAAATGGGTCATATTTTCAGCACTTGCTGAAGTAGAATTCTACTAAGTCAATTACACATTTCAAAGTACTGGGTTTTAGTTGTTTTTCTTCATAATACCTACATGTTTGACTGAAATACAACAAATTAGGTATCATTGGAAAGATAATTTTGTGCCCTTGCAAATGATATATCACTCGACCCCACTTTCCATTTAAAATTTTAGGGTTGTTACTCACCCTCGCTAGGGGGTTTAAGGCACAGGTAGAAGAATACATCTGAAATGTGTCCCCCTCAAAAGCAAAATTGACCTGTCCGAGCATTTTTGCGTTGAGTTACAAAAAAAGGAGAAAAGCAAGGTGCTTACTTTTCATTGGACCACTCTGTATGTAACAATAAATAGGACCAGTCAATGTTTGTTACAATTTTGAATGTCTAAGAAGAACAATGTAAGGTTTTTTTTAAGGACGGAACACAAACAGTACACTTGATCATAAACTAAGTTTTTACTTTGTGTTGAGTAAATCTCGGTTGTATAGCGGTCCCGTAGAGTGTATTTTATTTTTAGTGCGTGTCAATGAGCTCTCTATTTATTTTAGGTCCAAGGATCATTACTGCTGATTCTTTAGGATTGTGATTGAGCTTATGGACTGCATAAATTTAAAAAAATCTCATTCAATTGAGCAGAGGTAGGAGCTCGAGACAGGAAAGAAATATATCTGAGTGTATTTTGCATAGTATTCCATAAGCACATGGAAATCACAGATATACAAGAGGTGGAGATTAGGAGACCTAGGATAGATCCTTGTGGCACTCCCTTCGACATAGTTCAGGGACTAGATACAACTGCATCCACAATTATTTGTGTGCGATTGAAGAGATAGTTTTCTATGAAAAACCACAGTGAATGAGCTGGTCAAACAAGTTTTCCTGGTTGAGGGACATTACATTATCTGTAACTTGAAAGAGATTACGGTTATTGACAGAGGAGCCTCAGTGGTACTATGCTGGGGTCTGAATCCAAATTGCATGGATGTAATGGTGTGACTTTCATTGACAAATCTGTGTCAATATCAATTTCATTGGGTACTCCAGATATACGCGGGTGTTTGTATATGGTCTGAGGTGAATTACACTTAGCCAGATGCATGACCAATCCATTATTCCAGAAATTGGGAAATTGGCAACTGGTAATTATAGCGTTGATGAGAAAGTTGGGGTGATTTATCAGAGAAGATTCAATGAGATTTATCATTTTGAAGGTCATCTCCAAAGCAATGTTTTAAATATGTTTACAAAGACTTTGTACCTGCTTCCTGGCGATGGCGGGGAGGTAAAGTTGATTTCGCAAATCTAATACATTTAGATGGAATGCTGGTTCATAAAACTGACATTTCCTAATGCATCCGGAATATCCAAAATTCTATTTTTCCTAGGATATAGAGCAACCTTGAGGTATTCTGAATGTTTGAAGTTTTTATTTTGTAATATAAACTCAAGATAGGCTTTCTTAGCCTTCATTCTGTGGAAATTTCAGTTACGATGATTTTGTGATTCTGTTTCGGCAACACTACTGGAATTGTTGACCATGCTGAACCAATTTAAGGCTACTCATGATGGATGATACATTTTGGGAGTCAGATTTTGAGATTGTGGTGGGATGATGCTTCTGTTAACTTTCAACCAAGCCGAAAAATACTGAAGTGGTAAGAAAAACGTGTTCCTCAATACCTATTTCAAAAGTGTACCTTTCAATGCATTTCATATTGCTATTGGTTGGGAATTTTGTTAGAAAACTTTATTCACGTGCAATAAAGGAGACATGGTTTGAAAACAAATCCCTATACAACGAACTCCTACAACAGAATATACACAAAACAAAATCCCTTGGAAGTTGGCAAACTTCCATATTATACTTCGTTCAGAAATTCACCTTTATTCAAAATTTTATATAAGAATTTATATGTAGAGTGAAACCGTCCTACATGCTGTAAACTTTCCTAGCAGTTTGTGCAGCATGAATATATAGTCGATGAGCTTTTTCCAAAAGACGTCCGTGTCTAGAAGATGATAGTTGATGAAATAATTCAGAATGCAATGTTACACAAGAAATATGGAATTTTTCAAGGATAAAGCACAATCACTACAGCAAAATTTCTTTGGATGGCTGGAGATTGAATTCATTTGGAAAAATGTTCTCAGGGAGTTCATTCCACATAAACGCAGTTCTCCAAATGGAAGAGTTTTTGAACAGTGCAATTCGAGGTGTACTGAGTTGAACCCCAAAACCACAGTCTGTCGTGTATTTCTGATATGTTTCACTCTTGGTAGAATAAAATGTGCCAAGTCACTTGAACACTATCCGTGAAAGTATATATAGAAGACTCTCCAACCTTACTTTGATGTTCCAGACTATCACGGAAGTGAAGTTCGGGTCTCCAATCAGGTGAATGGATTTTTTCTGGATGGAATCCTGCAGCTTCAGGGACGGAGCTCCTGAAGACGATACTTCAAAGAAGTTCAGATCCGAGCTATACAATAGAAAGAAATATTTACAAACTCCACTACCAACTGTGTAATAACTCAAAAATTGATTTTCATATGTTATTCGCAACGAACTAATGTAAAAAAACAGGCGAATATATCTACATCAAGTTGAAAGAACCAATACTTAATACAAAAAAACCTTCACAGTAAAGATATTAATACGCCGCTATAGGCACTTTTGATCACGATATTACTACTGGAGAACTCTTACTTCGGAACAATATCGAATCAAAAGATTCAAGTATTGAACTGACGTAAATTGAAAATGAGAAAACAAATGAGCAGTTAAAATTAACTGCCTCAATCTTAATTTATCCAGAATGTACTTTTCGATTAACTTCAATCAAATTCGATAATTATTCCCCTCGTCAACAGCTGTCTTAGGTGCAGAGAGAAAAGGAAAATGCTTGAAACTATCCTCTAATTTTAGGAATGAACTGTAGATTACAGTACACAGACCGCTCCAAAATGTATCAACAATATCAGGGTTTCTACTCACGGGTTATCATCATTTTTGATATTTTTTTATACACTTGCTACGTTGGTACTTTCTAGACTGTCTCCTCATAGAGTGTCTCCTCGAAGAATGATATGTATGATGCAACTATAGCTTCTCCGAAGAATTTCTCCCATTACCAGATAAATATACCTTAAAAGCTTTTTTTTACCACCAAAAAATGAATAAAATGTCTGACAGTGCTCGACGTGACTCTTTCATAGGTGATCTTATTATTCTTGTCCAAAAAATCTGAAAACATGTGTTATGGAATTCTCTACCGATAGTTCAAGAATAGGAAATGAAAATATTGAATTGATTTATTTGACTGACCTTAGATGTTTTTAGGTTTCGGACAGTTCCTTGCTAGAACCTTGCTTTTGTGTTGGCTTTACGATAGATACTCATCTGAATCTTTTTTAAATCCTGACCGTGAAAATCTCCTCGGTTTGAGCATGGGTGTAACATGTGATTAGTTCTGCAATTGTCGAAGTCATCAGGCCGTAGTTTCTGAAATTCTTAGTCCAGCTACTTCCTTGGCTAAAGAGTCAGCAATGCGAATACCTTTACTCCTGTCATGCCCTTTAACCAACCTCAGGATAATGTTATTATCTATCGAGGCTCTGGCTAAATCTCGGTGGCACTCTAGTACTAGCCCTGAGGTTATACGTTGTCTGTTCAAGGCTAATTGGGCTTGTCTTCTCCCAGTGCAGATTGTTATGATTTTGCCACAGAAATTCCTTCCCTGGTTATTTCTTTTGTGGCGATTGAGATACCAGCCATTTCTGTTTGGACCACGCTGGTATTTTCTCCCATTTTCCACCTCAAACAAGTCCTGTTATTTTTCGTGGTGAATTTTTTGAAACTGGTGATCTGTCTTACGAATGTTCATATATATGAAAATAACTCTCATTATCCCAGCTTCTACGTTAGGTATCAGAAACATATTTTGGTTTACTGTGAAATGAAGTTGAATTGATACTCTCTGTACTATATTCCTCCACAAATATGTTGTACTTTTTCGAACAATGCTTAGTAATGATTAAAACATACTATTTCAAAAGGTGATAGATGAGTTTTCATTCATTAATCATTGCATAGTAATTACTAATATGATTTGTTATTATTATTATTATGTGCTGTATGAATTTTTGACTGATGGTTTGGTAAAAAAGTATGTACACAATTTTGTAGTACATAATATTACAAATTGGAGTCGTCCCTATATGTGATATAATTTGTAACAAAAATGTTTACAATTGTAGAAATTTTCGCAACATTTTTTTCCGTGTTTATTTTCTACAAGCACAATTTTTGAATCCCCGTTAAAGATGTGATTTTATCCTAAAAGATGATATGCTTATGTTAAACTTGTTTACTTATTTACATAGCTCATATGAAGTTCTGAATGCGATTCCTGATGGTTTTGCCGGTTTGACCAATACATAACTTAGGACAAGTTCCACAATTGGAATTATATACTCCTGATTTGTCTAATTTGGATGTTTTGTCTTTGGTACTTGTGACTTACTCTCTATATGAAATTTCCATATCCTAATACAAGTATTTAGATGCTTTGGCATCAATTTCTGCTAGAATTTGCATAAGTAATAGTTGTACTGAGTGAGAAAAACACTATGTTGGACTACGTTAAGCTCAATCAATAATGCTCGACCCCAACAAGACGGGAGTATAGGTTAAGAATACTAGATATACGCATTACAGTGTCGCATGAAATCAATCATCCATGAAACTAAGAATACCTTCACCACGTAAGACTGATTCAGTTAATTTATAAATATTTCAGAGAGGGTGCC
>NW_019293656.1:5142-35280 GCF_000500325.1 Leptinotarsa decemlineata | reverse complement strand
GAAAATGAACATCACCTGTGGTGTTCCACAAGGCTCTGTTATTGCTCCCACATTGTAAAACGTATACTATGATGGGGTACTGAATCTGAAGGTCCCTAGGAAGTTAACCTAATAGGCTACGCAGATGACCTAGCCGTAGTGGTGGTGGGGAAAAAAGAAGAAAGTCTGGTAAGAACTTCCAATAAAACTGTGAAGGATATAACCAAGTGGATGACAGCGAAACAACACAAGCTTGCCCCCCAGAAGGCAGAGGTAGTATTGCTGGCCGCAGGCTGAAAACTGAAAAGTATTACAATTGAATTGGAGGAAACGAACATCCGTAGGCAAGAATCTATTAAATACCTGGGAATCCACATGGATCGAAATATGAAAATGGGAGCTCATGTTAGAAAAATAGCGAAAAAAGCGGGAAAAGCCATAAGCAACCTAAGCAGGATAATGCCCAACGTTGGGGGTCCTCGAGAAGGTAGCAGGAGAATTCTATGCTCTGTCGCCCAGTCGATCATGCTATATGGCGCAACGATTTGGAAGAGAGCCATGAAAAAAAAGGTATACAGGAATATACCACTTAGTGGTATATTCATCAAATAGAGCTCTGCTGATGATTGCAAGAACCCGTCTAATAGATCTGCTGGCGGAAGAGAGAACAATGGTACAAAATAACGTATCGAAAGGGTTAGCAAGGTTACAGATTATGGAAAAATGGTAACAATCTTGGAAGATAGACAATGGAAAGGCCAACTGGACAAGAAGACTGACAAGAGACATAGAACCATGGATGAACAGAAAATGGGGAGAAGTGAATTACTTTCTCACACAAGTTCTAACGGGGCATGGGTTTTTCAGGCGTATTTGTTTAAGTTTAAAGTGAATGATACAGAAGAGTGCAAGTATTGCGGAATGATTTGAATGTATGCGTTGGGACCTGAATACCTGCCAGGTACCTGATTGCCAGCTACCTTGAAGAGAGGGAGTTAATAGTAGGATACAAGGGAAAAATGAACATCACCTGTGGTGTTCCACAAAGCTCCGTTATTGGTCCCACATTATGGAACGTATACTATGATGGGGTACTGAATCTGAAGGTCCCTAGGAAGCTAACCTAATAGGCTACGCAGATGACCTAGCCGTAGTGGTGTTGAGGAAAAAAGAAGAAAGTCTGGTAACAACTTCCAATAAAACTGTAAAGGATATAACCAAGTGGATGACAGCGAAACAACACAAGCTTGCCCGCCAGAAGGCAGAGGTAGTATAGCTGGCAGCAGGCAGAAAACTGAAAAGTATTACAATTGAATTGGAGGAAACGAACATCCGTAGCCAAGAATATATTAAATACCTGGGAATCCACATGGATCGAAATATGAAAATGGGAGCTCATGTTAGAAAAATAGTGAAAAAAGCGGGAAAAGCCATAAGCAACCTAAGCAGGATAATGCCCAACGTTGGGGGTCCTCGAGAAGGTAGCAGGAGAATTCTATGCTCAGTCGCCCAGTCGATCATGCTATATGGCGCAACGATTTGGAAGAGAGCCATGGAAAAAAAGGTATACAGGAATATATTACTAAGTTTTCAATAGAAAGCAGCCATAAAAATAGCGTGTGCATATAAAACAACATCAACGAAAGCTATGCTGATGATTGCAAGAACCTCCTCAATAGATCTGCTGGCGGAAGAGAGAACAATGGTACAAAACAACGTATCAAAAGGGTTAGCAACGTTACTCCAATTATGGAAAAATGGCAACAATCTTGGGAGATAGACAATGGAAAGGCCAACTGGATAAGAAGACTGACAAAATGGGGAGAAGTGAGTTACTTTCTCACACAAGTTCTAACGGGGCATGGGTTTTTCAGGCGTATTTGTTCAGGTTTAAAGTGAATGACACAGAAAAGTGCAAGTATTGCGGAATGATTTGAATGTATGCGTTGGGAAGAACAGAGACGAAACGCACAGATGACGACAGGAGAATTAAGCCGTTAGTTAACTCTCCAAGACCATCCTGACAAAGTGAAGGAAAGAACTAGATGAATAATAATGAAGTACTGAAGAAAAAGGAAGAGCCCTGAACTATCACTACAGTCTGCTATTCCGAAGGGCGGTTCCAGACTAGCCTGCTTGACTCATGAGTGGTTTTTTAGTCGGTAAAAATCCGACACTATCTGGTCACAGGGCGACCAGGTGTCTCGCCAAAAAAAACCCAACGGGGCATAGCCAACTTAGGAAACATATCAGCAACATGGGTCTGACAAAAGAAACCCAATGCAGATTCTGTCAAGAAGAGAAAGAAACCGCACTGCATGTGCACTATGAATGAGAAGCGATAGTAAGGCTGAGATACGCAAGATGCGGGGAAGAAAAACCAGAGACTGCCAGCTATATGAAGGGTCAATGTCAAGGCTATGGACTCTCTACAAAGAGATCGAGCTAGACAATGAGCTCTAACAAGTAGTGAATCAGGCTATGGGCTAGCTCCCCGACAATCTAATCTGATTGAATTCCTGTTGCTTCGCGACCGAAAGGGAACTGAAACAGTTCCAAAGTTGATTATTACTGGAGTTTTTTCCCAACACCAGACCGTAATTTTGACATCTCGACACGTGTTTTCATCACCAAGTGATTATTTACAAAAGGAAAATCAACAGAAAGATCTTGTAGATGATCACTTGGTGATCGGAACACATGTCGAGGTGTTAAAATAACTGTTTGGTGTTGGGAAAAAACTCAAGTAATATTCATTACTACACCAAAGGTTCCAAACAGGGCATTACAAGCTCCAAAGTTAGTTATCAATTTCACTTCTTGTTTTTCGCAGCTGTCTCAATATCCCCCAGAGCGTAGGGCAACACAAATGTCTCGTCAATACCCTTAACATGCCGTAAGTGGTGATGAAAAACTCTTGGGGCTGCGTTATGCCGATGGATATAGGCTGGGACTGCATATACTGGACATGTATTAGGGTATTGGACGCCTCGTGACACGCCCTGCACCATTTAATCAGGAATCTCTATACCTATCACGCGACTGTGGTAGACTAAGGTGTTGAAGACACCATCCTGGCAAGCCATGATGAACCCCTCAGTTTCCGACTTTAGCCCACTCGGCCTGAGGAAAGCGAACGTCCTGCGCTTCGATAAGCCAATGTTTTCAATGTTGTTGAAGAAGATATCATGCATTGGCTTATCCTTGTGTTGTGGCAGGAAGGAAGTGATCTCTGCGGATTTTATATGGGCCTTTTAATGAACGGGTTCCAACTCGGTGACAAAGTTGAGATCACCTCGCTCAGTGTCGAAAACTAAACCAAGTTCACCAGCTGCTCGGGCAGCTGCCCTGAAGGAAAATGCTTCAATTCCTGCTTTCTCATTGTCACGGACCATGCAGGGAAAGGGATCCGTACGCCTGATGACTTCACAGGCTCCATCCAGTACCATTCTGTCATGCAGACACTCCAAACTCAAAAGTCCACGACCTCCCTGTTGTCGTTGACTAAATACAACTTCTTTCGAGTCTACTTCACTACTCAAAACGAGAAGAGTAAGATTGGAATGGCAAGCATATTCGCTGCGACAACTTTGTTATTTCCCGACAGTACCGATGACAATATCTGTTGTAGTTTGTACTGATACTTGCCGCGGCGAAAGCTCTTCACTGCTGCTGGAGTGTTTGAGTTGAGGGGCTACGGTTGTTCATAAATGTCCTTCCAGAATAATTCTACCTGATCAGGAGTCGGCGGATTGTCCACAATACGTAGAGGCTCTTGGAATAAGCAGGAAGGTTTCTCGCGGAACTTCGCGATACTTCTCGTTCGCTCAGTAGTGACTTTTCAGCAGCCAGTAGTAGTAGTAGTACCAGTGCTGTTTGGTGGTTAACAGCACGTCTTGACTCAAAGTGTGATGGATACGTCATAGTTTGGCGGCTACTCGGCGTACTGCGGGCCATCTTGTGTACTCGTCGTTCAATCTTCCGAACCGCAAGGCCGGTATTGCGTCCTTCTGATTCGGAAAGCGATCGGACGACGCTATACACGACGGTGTCAATTTGCCAGATGACTGTCTCTTCTGTGAGAACACTATGAACCTCCGCATCCAAACAACACATTATGGCTTCAGGGGCCTAATTTTGTGGAACGCCTTGCGTGTTCTGATCGGGTTCATTGGTGGTATGATGCGAGTCTCTTCTCCAGCCGCCGTGCTAACACACCACATTCTCTTTGCGTGGGCTCACTACTCTCGAAGGAATGCATAAGGCTGTCTCTTACCTCATTTTTACTATTATTTTTTTCGACCGAAGCCCCGATACATTCGGGAGGGCGCGCCAGCATTATCAACAAACGACCAATCTCTACACCGTGGGGTAGGTGATCATTGGGTCCGAAAATCATGTGCCCTGAGCAAGCCCTGTCCGGCTAAAATTTCTGGCTTAGTGCGGCGGGCCGATATGATTTTGAGATTTGAGAGTAGAGAGGGTATCATTACATCAAGAACTCCAATAATCAGAACAACCACCTTAACAGAGTGGTCTGGATAGAGTCTGCCGAGGTCGGAGAGAAAGTCTTGATATTTTATTCGTTTTTCCTCCTCTTTTCGGAAGATATTCGTCGCGTCAGGAGCTGAAAACTCCACGACAAATATCGTTTTGGTCTGGTGGTCGAGAAGGACTACATCAGGCTTATTAGCTTGTATGAGCCTCGTGACACGCCCCATACCTTGTGTCAGGAATCTCTATACCCACTACGCGACTGCGGTAGACTAAGGTATTGAAGACACCATCCTGGCAGGCCATGATGAACCCCTCCAACTTCATCCCACTCTATTTGAGGAAAGCGAAAGTCAGGCGCTTTGATAAGCCAAGGTCTCCAATGTTATTGAAGAAGACCTCATGCATTGGCTCATTCTTGTGTTTCCGCAGAAGTGAGGTGATCTCTGCGGTTTTTATATGAGCTCTTTGCTGAACGGGTTCCAACTTGGTGACAGAGTTGTGGCCACCTCGTTCAGTGCCGAAAACTAAACCGAGTTCATCAGCTGCTTGGGCAGCTGCCTTAAAGAGAAATGCTCCAATTCCTGCTCTCTCATGGTCACGGACCATGCAGAGAAGGCGATACGAACTCCTGACGACTCTACAGGCTATATCCAGAACCAATCTGTCATGTAGACACTCCAAACTCAAAAATTCACGGTACAACCGTGGAACGGACGATTTGGGATGTAAACTTCTATAGAGATGCATCATTTTTCGGGTCTTCACGTCGAGTTGATACAGCTCCTCCCGAGTCCACTTCACTACTCCAAACGAGTAGACTAAGATCGGAACGGCAAGCATATTTGTTTCAGCAACTTTGTTCTTCCCCGACAGTTCCGATGACCAGATCTGTCGAAGTTTGTGCTGATACTTGCCGCGGAGAGAGTTTTTTACTGCTCTACCTCTTGTGAGTGGCGTTGTTCCACCCCGAGGTAAGTATACGTCTCTCCGGCATCCAAATGAAGTAGGATGCTTCAATCTACGGGCTGCATATCCTCTCCGTAGTCCCCGCATCGTCCTCTTTTGAGATGAACCATTGCACATTTGTCTATCCCGAATTTCATATCGATAGCATGCGTGTACTCTTCCACCACCCTCAAGGACTGATGGAGATCCTCCTCTCCAGAGATATAAAGTTGAAGATCATCCATATAAAACAAATGGGCGACCTTGTGCTTCCGGTTTCCGGGGGTGCCACAGTTATATCCTCGAGTATTTCTGAGCGCAACACATAATTATATAAAAACAAAGCAACCCAACATTTGCGAAAACACTTTGTCATTGTACCGTTACTAACTATTGTTTTATTATATTCTGAATTGAGTCATGAGTCAATTCGTTTTCTACATTTTCTACAGGTTATAATGATTGCACGTTTGCTATATTTCATACACCTTTGGACGAAACGCCAGTAATCAATAGATACGCAATAGCAATATCATGTTACCGCTATCAAACATTTAATTAACCTAATTGGCTGGAAAGTAACGTAGTGACAGAGTTCATATAAATAATGAATTTTGTGCGACAAACGGAGTGTAAACAAAAGTTTCAAATGCGTAAACTTTTATAATCGATGATTCGGTTACTGGTGTATAAAATTTTTTCATTGGCCTTTATATTTACCAAAATTTCAACTGAAAATGTTTATTGGTGCTCCTATTGCTCTCACATAAATTTCCAAACAGTATAATGATTTTGTTGGGGAGAGATACGCCAAGGAAATAAATATTTCGAATGGTAATTCAAAATGTAAACCATTGCCAACGTTCTAAGATGCCCATGAATTGGTTTGACGATTCATAAGTGTGGAGTTCTCATGGAAATCAGGCGACCAATATGAACCACTTGATTTCATCAAGGCACAAACTATGTGCTCTGCTGTTTCATCATTTTCGGGACACACATTGTCCAAGTCTCTGCATATGATGATTCAAATGAGAGTGACCTGTAAGAAGGCCTGTTAGACATCGTAGTTCATTCCTAGTTTAGTCCAACAACTGTTTGGTATCAAGCTTTGAAAGGTGAATAAACGCCTTGCGCTCCAGGCGTTCAATGTTTGTTTGGCAGAACCTGAAGCAGCACCCTCCCTTGCAAGGGAGTTAGCAGCCTCATTGCCTTCCAGACCAGTATGGCCAGGAATCCAGACCAGAGACAATCTGTTGAGTCTTCCTATGGAGGAGAGTAGCTTTTGGAAATTTGCTACCAATTTAAACGTTGCTCGGTAGAAGCCAAGATCTTCCAACGCCGCTTGACTGTCCGAGAATATTTTCATTGACTTGTGTACGAGGTTGGATTCTTACAATTTCTCCGCACACAATTCAGTAGCGTGAATTCCTGCTTGAAACACAGTCGCATAGGTTCCTGCAGGTCTGGGTCTGCAACTGAAAACACCTGCACCAGAACCGGAAGGTGTTTTTGATTCATCTGTGAACCAACAAATATCTGCTCTTAATATTTGCTTCTCCCGGAGGATCTATTCCTCCCTAATCGGTATATTAGCAATGCTCATGCTTATGAACTCCAAATAATTGAGTTTCCAACCCTTGCTTGCGTAGTACAAAATTTCCGCATCGTTTAGATTCGGAAACTTGTGGTTGCATTTCAAGGACTAGTTTGAGAACGTCGATTCATTTTTACCTAGTCTGAAGGACCGTTCATGTTCAGCATACCGTTTTGAGTAATTTAGGCCACTTTGTCCCACAAAAACACTATAACACTCCGAACACTTGAGCTCATAATCTCCAGATTTCTCCTACTTGTATACTTTATCTATGACATTAAAAAAATGAAAACTTGGCATGTGGCCTAAGTGCAACTTCCACATTGTTTTTAATTTTGAAAAGTCCCGCAATTGTCTATGTTTTTTCACCAACATATATTGAAATTACAAATTTCTTGGTTCTTGATTGTTTGATCTGGGGGTATATAATCTGTACGTAAATTTGAGGTTTTGTTTTCTGACTAACTTCTGGATTATGTCTGTATCGAAACCATTATCATGTCCTATCTGTATGATTATTTTAATTTCCCTATCTAGATTGTTAGCAGACATTTTTCATGATGACCTTCTATCATGTAGTAACTGCTACATCTATCAATTTATCATGATTGTTAGAGATACAGACTGAAATATTGCTTCAACAGAACTGGAATAGATTAATTAAAGATTGGACACTATCAAAATGAGGCTGACAGAAACAGTTAATCATGTTTCATGCGAATCTGGGGCCCCCAAATTATAATCAGAAGAATATGACATATAACTGACGAATTTTACAAGCAGTGGTTTATACAAGTCCTGTAGATGAAGAGGGTACAGGTTTCTTGGACTGGATGTCATGAAGAGTTAGAAGGAAGACTGAATAATTCCCTGAAGCCCTAGCAAATAAACCCCCCAATGTTATAGTTCAACAAAATATTCTACAGTTCCACTGAACATACTTTACCCAATTATCAGTTTCCAGTATCGACAGCTCGGTTTGGTACTGTTCTTGAGACATCTCAGTTTTCAAACACCGGAATAAATATGCCAAATTCACGGGCAAAACACCTTCACGGAACATCACACTGGGAAAACACTGTTTGTTTTCGAGTGGCGAGTAAACGCTTGTAAAACACCGAAGTTCGATTGAACTACCGCGCTTCGAATGAACTACTCTACTACGCTGGTCGCGGAGTTCTTCGACTGAGTTCTTCGACACGCGCCAGTTGAAGAACTGATTTCGATAACCCACGTTCGGCGGCAGAAAGCGATTACATAACTGCGGTTGTTGTTATCTTCTAGAGCTGAATTTGATTCGTGTGCTGGAAGGATATGTAGCCGAGGGGAATTACGGTGATTTTATTTGAAAGGGAGAGAAGTTACGGAATTCTTTGTCACAAATTCATCGATGAATCCGCGACCGGTTGTCGAAATTGAAAGATTGGCTTTCTACTTTCTACACACTCTGGAAAGTGGAGCATCAATCTTGAAAATCAAATTCTTTAAAATGGCTCCAAAATGGGAGCCGAAACGTCGAATACAAAACTCCAGACGCGGTTCAATCATTCCGAACTCCTCAAGGTCAGCAGTATGTTGTCCTTGAGTTCTGGTTGATTGAACCGCGTCTGGAATTTTGTATTCGACGTTTTGGCTCCCATTTTGGAGCCATTTTCAAGAATTTGATGTGACTTGACGCCAGGGCCTCAATCGGCCTACTCCCCATGTCTCGTCGCGAGTTCTCTCTAAGGTCTCAATCTGCCTACTCTTTAGATTGAACTGAGGTGTCGATACAGTTGGAAAAGTCTTTGAACGTCATCACGTTTGTTCAGGCAGAAAGGTCGCTTTTCGATTTCGATGGACTCGCGAATTATCTGAGCTTGAAGTGTCTTCGCTGTGGCGATGGTCTTAGTGTTCGCAAAGTCTATGTTGTGTCCTGTCTCTTGATAATGTTTTGATAAGGCTAACGATGGGTCTGACTTTCGGATGATCGTATACTCTACATGTCACACGTCTGTTAGTCTGGCCTACGTATGTTCTATCGCAATCGGAGCATGGAATTTCATATATACCCTGCGATTCATTGATAATTTTGTCCTTGGGAGAACGAAGGAATGTGGAAGTTTGATTGTTGGCGGTGAATATCGTTTTTGTGTTCTGTTTTTTGAGCCAATTTTGTCAGTTACACCTTTAATGTAGGGAAGAAAGGCTTTGTGAAGGACGTTGTTGTCTTTCGGATCTTTGGGAATGGACGAAGACGTTTGTTGACGACGGATGGATCTGTCAATTTGATGGTCTGTGAATCCATTTTGCAAAAGAGTTGATTTGAGTTGGGCTAGCTCTTGTGGTTTTTTGTGGTGGCCCGTGAGGTTAATAAATCTATGGATGAGAGAATTCAAGACGGAGTTGGTTTGTGCTGGATAATGGTGGGAGTTTGCGTTGAGGTATCTTTTTGTGTGTGTTGGTTTCCTGTAGACAGTGTGGGTAAAGGAGTTATTGGATTTTGTGATGAGGACATCTAGGAATGGAAGGGAGTAATTGGTTTCAATTTACATTTTGAATTTTATATATGAGTGGAGGTCGTTGAGGTGATAAAGGGAGTTATGGAGAGTTTCGGAGCCGTGTGGCCATATGACAAAAACGTCATCTACGTATCTGAACCAGCAAGAGGGTTTGTGGCCGAACCTGTCAATAGCTTTGGTTTCGAATGAAACAAGGACTGGTTGAAGAGGAGAACCCATGGGGGCGCCGTTTACTTGTTTATAGAAAGTATCTTGATAAAATGAATGTTTTGCCTTCTTGTTTGTTCTTTTATGCTGTTAGAACGCCTTAAGGCAGGTGCTGCAGGTAAATTTGCCTGTATTTGGGTAACATCATGTGATATCCTTTGTGTTGCATTTTTTCTAGGTTCACTGTTTCTAGGAATGTGTATTGTATTATGTAGTATATTGAATGTCAGCTCTTGTTGTGTTTCAATTTGTATTTGTTCCTCGATAAGTCATAATTGACTTATCTCACTTACTATAGAGCTCATAGTTATTTATTTATTTGATTGATTCACATTTAATTTGCCTAGTTCTACATTTGATATTTTTAGATTTATGTTTAAGAATCTATGGACTCGTTTTAATTACTCGAAAAATAGTACCAATTATTGTATCATTGTATATTGTATTGTATTTCAAAAATCAATATTCTGTTTTTTTTTCCTTTAAATATTCATACCTTGCTTAATTTTTCTTTTGAATGCAAACTGTTTGATTTTGAATTTAATGAACTTTTATTGTCTTTCACAAGCATGCTCCGATTTTTTCAGTATTAACCGCGATTTTGCTTTACTCTTTGAGTAATCAATAGTACACAACTGATAACAACTACGGCTACAATATTTTTTTACGAACAAAACGTCCGTTATTGTGGAAAAAACAATTTATTGCATCAAGATAACGCACCTGCTCAGTCGTCATTGCTCATTCGTGATTTTTTGCCCAAAAACAACACTATATTCATGCCTCAGTCACCATATTCACCGGATTTGCCCCCAGCGGCTTTTTCCTGTTCCCTGTTTCTTTGTTTTTTCCGCCAACAAGTTTGTCTCAAAAACTGTTCTTAAAGTTTAGCGCTTTTTATTTGGAGAGCTAATCTGGGAAACAGTTTAGCCAACCCGAACAAATTGTCAGATGATGACAAATATCCAAATCGATCTATAAACAGACGGAGAAGCTTAGAATGGACCCCAATATTGCCAGATATGGAAAAGTTTGACGATTTGGAATGTTGTTCCTTTCCATTGTCAAAAATCACTACTTCAATAGATATGTTCGATGAGACATTTGACAGTCTCAATAAAGAGAATGTTTCAACAATGGTGCATCGTCTTTTAACGTTTCCTCTCACACATGAGGGTTTTAAGAAAGAAGAAGTGACAATACAGGAAATATCAGTCAGTAACTATTCTAGAAGGATATTGTATATTATATTATAAGAAAGATAAAGTTTAGGTTAAGAATGAACGAAATCTCGACTTTTAGAACGACGAAAACCAAGATAAATATAAATATCTACGTTCCAAACCACCACTACAAGAAGAACTTTGGAAATATTGTCAAGGAACAAGGTATGAAGGAACAAGTCATACATTACAGAGCTTTTAAAGGATTCCAAAGGACAAAGTTGGGATTTCGGAAAAGTCTGGAATTTACGATATCAAATGTAAGGACTGCGATGCAAAATATTATGGACAGAGTAAAAGATCATTTGGAATAAGATATAAGGAACACTTACCACACATAAAATATGAAAGACCAAAAAAATCATTCAATAGATTGTAGTTTATTGGAAGCTCTTGGCTCGCACCGAGCAACGTCTAAATTGATAGCAAACTGCCAAAAAAGCCTCTCCTCGATAGGAAGACTGAATAGATTGTCTCTGGTCTGGATTCCTGGCCATACTGGCCTGGAGCTGCTGACTCTCTTGCAGAGGAGGGTGCTGTAAGCGGCTTCATTGGACCAGAACCTGTCATTGGCATCGCTTTGGGCTTTGCCAAACAAACACTTAACACCTGGATGGCAAGAAGAGTTATGGACTTCTGGCAGAATCTTCCAGGATTGGCTCCAAGGCGTTTATTCACCCTTCGAAGCTTGATTCCAAACAGTTGTTGGACTACAGAAGGGATGAACTACGATGTCTAACAGGTCACTGTCATTTGAATCAACATATGTAGAGATTTGGACTGTCGGAAGACAGTGTGTGTCGCCTCTGTCTGGAAAATGATGAAACTGCAGAGAATATAGTTTGTGCCTGCCCCGCTGGGAACCGAATCAGGTTCTTTAAGTTCGTCAGATCCGTACTCTCACCATCTGACCTAAAAGACCACTCACCATACAAACTAATCGGCTTCGTTAAGAAGCTGGGTTTATTTGGCCGAGTGTGACTAGGTGTGAGCCACAATAAACCCTTATGGGTTGCGGCGGAGGGTCGAATAGAGCCACTCACTTTAGACCTACCTACCAATACCTAAAAGTTTACTATGGCCTTTTGAATTAATATTTTTGGTTTATCTGACTAGTATATAAGGCAACATTGTAAAATTGATTCCAAGATATTTGAGACGCAGGTAAATTGAAGAGGTGTCTTTGTTAAATAAGGCCAATATTATATGTAGATGAAATACACTTGCTCCTTGCATTTTTGGTGGTATACCGCTCGCCTAATAGGAAGGTAAATATACTATTGAAAGGTGTAGCGGTTCAGGGCAACATATGAAATTAAATAGTGTATCACTATTTACAGTAATTATAGGAATGCATTCTACAGATAAATGTTTGAACTTAGTGACGTAATAGTATATTACAATTTGGAAAATGTTTTGCTGTGTTTGTTAATAGGTGATTTATTGAATTTTATGCGAAATGAATTCGATTGTGTAAAATGGTTTGAAATCATAAATGAAGTACTACTTCTGAATCGTTGATCGATAGAATTTGTATAATAAAGAATATAGGAGGTTGAATTTGTATGATCAATATCGAAATTGACACTATAGTTCGCTATGATATGATCACCTTACACAGTGAAAATATTACTAAAACTGTATCAGTATTTTCAAATATGGAAAATCATCATAAAATGATTCAAATCCATTCAAATAAAGAAAGATGTTTCAACCTCAACTTCCATATTCTAAAACAAAAACACTCAGTATTCACGATTCCATCCTTTAATATTCAAAGTTTATAGACATGAAAATATATACGATCACCGGATATAGAAATATTACACAATCTTCAAATTTGCAAACTTGCACGAATGCACATTGAGCATTTCGCCTTAGTACGGTGACCGGAGCAAAGCTGCAAACTCAGCATATGAATCTTTATAAATATTGAGGAAGGCCAAGATCATAAAACGAGATGTATTGGGAAATTCATTGAGTATTTATTGATTACTCTTCAGAATTGGTTCCAGAACATTTTCAGAATCCAGCACATCTCCGTTTCGCCGATCCTGCTGGATAGTTTTTGGTGACTCTCGGTATTATTCTCTTAACTATTCACTGTTGGTTCATTCCTGAGCGTGAATGAAAATTATGGGCACCACAATATGCACAATTCTGTACTGACTATAAGCAATACAAAATAACCCATACCCCCCTGCTGTCAGTATTGTGAACTATAGACAAGTACATTGTTTATGATTATGATAACCAAATCGGTGAATCGACTAATAAAATGAAAGAAGCATGATCTGCTATCAGTGATATTACGGGAAAATAAAAAAAACATGTGGGAATATCACTTAGTCCTGATAAAATCAATGATTATTATTGTTCGATCGCAGAAAATCTTAGTACCTCACGATCCCTTAAATGATCTTGAAGATGTCAGAATTGAGGATAACCTAACATTGTACGATACAAGTATTAGTGAATTACTAGAAATTTTGAGGAATATAAAGAATAAAAATGCAACTGGATCTGATGGAATCTCAATAAAAATTATTCAAAATCTTCCAATTGAGGCACTGCAAACATTGGTATCTCTAATCAACACCTCTTGCCACAATGGAATTTTTCCTGATTTTCTGAAAATATCCGTTGTCCTTCCATTATATAAAGATGGAGATTCAGATGACCCCGCGAATCTTCGCCCGATCTCTCTCATTCCAACTATAGCCAAAGTTATCGAAAAACTTGTGAAAATACGTTTGGCAATTTTCCTAAAACACCACAATATTTTAAGTGAAAGCCAGTTCGGTTTTCAAAGCAATAAAAACACGCACGATGCCATCTTTTCGTTTCTTTATGATATTTACTCCAAGTTTAATTCTGGTATTGTAGTAGCTACGGTCTTTGGTGATCTTTCTAAGGCGTTTGATTGTGTTGATCATAAGATCTTGCTAAGAAAAATTCACCAATACGGCTGCAGAGAAATGACGCTCAAATGTTAAGAACAACAGGACTTGTGTTCCACAAGGATCAGTTTTGGGACCCATCTTATTCTTATTATATGTCAATGATATTGCAAATTTGAGCATTTCAGGAAATTTCATTCTATTCGCTGATGATTTCTGTATCGGTGTTATGAGAAGACAAATATAACTGTATATCATCTGCGTATAGATGTATTTGACAATGTGATAAGAAAGTGGGGTAATCAAAAATAAACACTGAAAATATCAAAGGTCCTAAAATACTTCCCTGAGGTACACCTGAGATTGTTTCTTTTAGGGATGACCGTGAGTAATCATCCAGTTTGACCCTCTGTGATCGGCCTGTGAGATAGCTGGTCATCCATTTGAGAAAAATGTCATGGTATCCTATGGACTTTGGCTTGCTGATGACTAAATCGAAATTAACTAAATCGAAAGCTTTACTTTGATCAAGCAGTACTAAAATGGTGACTTTTGATTGATGAATATCGCAAGATCGTCGATTACTTTCAAGAGGGCAGTCTGTGTTCCGTGTTTTTTGCGAAACTCAGACTGCTCGTACGGAAGTTTTCGATTTTCTTCAAGAAAAGCTCTTATTTGACGGAAAAAAAATTCTCAAATATTTCAGAGAATGAGGGTAGAATGCTGATAGGGCGTAGGTCACTGAACGTGGTAGTTGCATTCTTTTTCGAAATTTGAATTATATTAGCAACCTTCCAAACATCTGGAAAAATACCCTGTCTGAAGGACTCGTTGAAAATATGTTTAACTTCATCAATACAGTGTGGTATCACTAAAGAAATCTTCTTGATATGTCAATACCTAAAACATTAGATTTAATTTCTTTGATAGCAGTCAAAATATCATCATCACATATATCGGTGAGGGAAAAGTTCATAGGAGCGTTCAATTTATTATTATTGTAGAATGAAAGAGTGTCATTATTTACTAATGAATGTCCTCCTCTTGAAGAGTCATTGTAGTCATTCTATAGGGTTTTCTAACAGGGACTTTCGACCTTTGACAATTGACAATGGCTATCTTGTTGAAGCTACATCTGTGAACTTAGTAAATTAGTTGTCATTTATTCACTCTGTTTTGTCAAATCACCATAGACGGATATAGCATTCAACAACACGTGCAAATAATGAAACTGTTTAAACAAAATGTGAGTTCTGTTCGGGTAACGGTCGTCATAATCTTCCTACAGTATTCGCGATGTGGTGAATGAATTTGAGTCTACCGGTTCGGTAGACGATTGACTAATACCCGTACGTCGACGGAACGCAACATCTGCTGAAAACATCGCCACTGTCTGTGAGAGTGTGCAGGAGAACCCGAGGCAGTCGATTTTTCGTTGCTCACGAGAACTCAGCCTTTCGCAGACCACAACTTGGCTAATTTTGCGTCGTGACTTGGGCCTGCACCCGTTCAAGATCAACTGACCCAGGAAATGGGTTTATATTAAACCATGTAACTGAATGCAAATAAAAATTATTTTTATTATTATTTTTTTACCGAAGTATGCGCTGGTCATGCCGTATCCCGCGAAGCTTCGATACGTGCAAGAGGGCGCGCCAGCATTATCAACCAATGACCACTTCCCACACCGTGGGGTAAGTGATTATTGGATCCAAGAATCATGTGCCCTGAGCAAGCGCAGTGATCTAAGAATGACAGCCCTCTGCATTCGTCCGGCTTAGATTTCTGCAGGCCGGTATGATTTTAAGATTCGAGAGTAGAGAGTGCATCAATAATCAGAACAACCATCTTGACAGAGTGGTCTGAATAGAGTCTGTGGAGTCTGTGGAGAAAATCTCGATATTTCATCCGTTTTTCCTCCTCGCCAGGAGCTGAAAACTCCATGACAAATATCGTCTTGCTCTGGTGGTCGAGAAGGACTACAACAGGCTTATTAGGTTATATGCGACTGAGGGTGTGGAACGAATAGTTTCAATAAATTTGGCACTTCTCGTTCCCCACAACGGATTCAATATCCCCGGAGCGTAGGGCAACACCGGTGTCTCGTCAATACCGTAAGAGTACCGTCGATGGTAATATAGCACTCTTAGGGCCGCGTTATGTTGATGGATATAGGCCGAGACCGCATATGCTGGACATGCGGAAAGCAAGTGCATTAGGGTCTTGAACGCCTATACCCATCACGCGACTACGATAGACTAAGGTGTTGAAGACACCATCCTGGCAAGCCATGATGAACCCCTCAGTTTTCGACTTCAGCTCACTCGACCTGAGGAAAGCAAAAGTCAGGCGCTTTGATAAGCCAAGGTCTCCAATGTTATTGGAGAAGACCCCATTCATTGGCTTATCCTTGTGTTTCCGCAGAAGTGAGGTGATCTCTGCGACTTTCACATAAGCTGTTTGCTGAACGAGTTCCAACTCGGTGACAGAGTTGTGGTCACCTCGTTCAGTGTCGAAAACTAAACCGAGTTCATCAGCTGCTCGGGCAGCTGCCCTAAAGAGAAATGCCCCAATTTCTGCTTTCTCATGGTCATGGACCATGTNCCGAGTTCATCAGCTGCTCGGGCAGCTGCCCTAAAGAGAAATGCCCCAATTTCTGCTCTTTCATGGCCACGTACCATGCAGAGAAGGGGATCCGAACTCCTGACGACTTCACAGGCTATATCCAGTACCATTCTGTCATGTAGACACTCCAAATTCAAAAGTCCACGGCCTCCCTGTTGTCGGGTGAAATACAACCGTGGAACGGATGATTTGGGATGTAAACTCCTATAGAGATGCATCATTTTTCGGGTATTTACGTCGGGTTGATACACCTCCTCCCGAGTCCCCTTCACTACTCACTACGAGTAGAGTAAGATTGGAACGGCAAGCATATTTGTTGCAGCAACTTTGTTATTCACCGACAGTTCCAATGACCGAATCTGTCGAAGTTTGTGCTGGTACTGCACAATATTCTGCACGAGGTATTTGAGGGTATGGTCATCCAACGTGGAGGTGATGTAAACTGCTCCATGAGATCATGCGATTTGACCCCGTTAGACTTTTTTTTTGTGAAGCTTTCTTATGTCGCAGGTAATGCAAATAAGCCAAAAACCACATCGGTCCTCGAAGCCGATATTACCCATGCCATCGGTTAAATTCACCCTGATGTATGCGTCAGAGACATAGAAAATTGGTTAGATATTTGAAAAAATCAAAAAATCAATGATATCTCACACATAATCTGTTTTATTCAAATTCAAAAATAGAAAGCGCTTTTGGTGTAGATACAATAAGTTATAGTCAATTCTATAAAACTGCTTTCCTAACAAATACCACCGCAGACATTGAGTCATTTCTGACAGCGGGTCCTTGCTGTAATCAATGTAGTTATTACCTCCTCGTCAGTGAAGGGTGTATCTGAATGAAACCAACAAGAGCGCTCGTTGAAGCTTATAGCTAGAAAAAGTACTGATTTTAGCAAATTCACCACAAACAACAAATTCGAAACTTCAGTGTCGGATATCTCGAAGTATATAAATTACCTTGGTATTTGTACCAAATTTAACATTGGTCAAACGGAGAGAATTTCCTTCAAACGAATTAAAAAGAATTGAAAGGTCTGTTGTGCATTCATTAGTACTTTTCTACTATTATTGGTATTATTATGTTGGCATGGAGCGACTTCTAAGGGCGCATACTCAAGATTAGATTTAAGTATGCTTATCCATCTAAACCATATCAATAGAGACCTACCTACGATCTTATGCTACGTCAAGAAATGTGCTAATTTCCTATTTCACCGACTCTAGACTCTATGCCATCTTCGACTGTTTGGTAACTCAACTTAACTTCTCGTTTTGAAGTACAATCCAGTGAAACTGAAGAAAGAACACTCCTAGAAAGGGTCCTTACAGAAGTAGGGATTTGTGCGAGGAATTCGGTGAGTTTATGCCACAATTGCTACAGTCCACTCTTGTTCAATTTTTATTATTTTTTCGAGTATTCGAAGACGCGACAAGGTCCATTCAGCATTAGCCACAAGTATGGATTCATTATGATTACGATATATTATATCTGACAGAAAGTCTCTGTATCGATAGATTTTCCGATAGATATTGGAGAACAATCTAAGCCGCGCAAAGTTTAGCATTACAGATCTGTTAAGTGGGAAGATTTTCAAGACCATTTCCGAAATTTTCCCTGGCTAGATGTGAAGTCACGAAAATTAGTCCAACATTCATAGATACATATGTTTCCTTTTTAAATGAAACTAACCTCTAACGGCTGTCGCCTCAAGAAATCTCGTGTACCGGCAGTGGCACAAAAATCCCAGTGCCGAAAATAGAACTGGGTTTGTTGATGACCGCAACAGCTGCATACTTAGAATGATTGAAAGCAAAGAACTTCACAATCAGAGAATTACGGATAAACTGCTTACCAATCCCAACGGGTCTAGATCCTTCTGGTCGGTAGCTTAAGCTGTTATTCAAAACTCAACAAAATCCACAATGCAACCATTAACAAAAAAGGATGATTCAATTGCAACAACAACCAAAAAGCAAATCTACTAGCTGAACAATGTGCGTTCCACAGCATAGTTGATTTTCTGGGAAAGGCAATACCCACTATTTCCACACTAGAATCCACAATGCCGAAAATTACTTTTCGATGTCTAGTCAGGCGAATTTTGAAACAGCTCAATATCAACAAGGCATCTGGTTCTGATGAAGTGCCCGTCATCGTACTTAAAAAGTGCGCAAATAAACTTGCACCAGTATTTTGTAGATTTCTCAACCTGTCTTACAGAAAAGGGGGTTTTCCTTCTTATAAGAAGATTGCTTGCGTTGAGCCTATTCCCAGAAAGGGCAAGAAAAATCTTCCAAATAACTAAAATCCAGTCGCTATGCTATCACTGACATGAAAAATCATGGGGAAAGCCGTAAACCACCATACCCTTAAATATTTGAAAGTACTTGGACTTGGTGTTTTTTTAAAGTCTGGTACAACTTCCTTTCAATTGATGTAGTAGGGTATCTTACGATCTTCGTGTATTTTCCTTTCTGAAGCACCTCTTCGATCTTCTATTCGTAGAGATCAGTATCCATCACAACAGTAGCGTTTCCCTTGTCTGCAGGTAAGATCTTGATGGTGTTGTCTTTACGTAGCCCGTTCAGGGCTTTTCTTCTTCATTGCTGATGTTGGAAGTTGGAACTGGTTTTTGGTCTAACTGTTCTCTGATTTTCCATGTGAATCCTTCTGTCCCGATCTGATTAATGAGGGAACTGGTGGATTCTACTGCAGTTATTATTTCCAAAGTGGGCACAGATGTTGGTGCAATGGCGAAGTTTAGACTTTTCCTCAACAAAGATTCCTCTATGTCCGTGAGCGGGCGGGAACTCATGTTGATGACGTTGGTGGCTTCATAGTTGTCCTGTTCTCGTTCTGCATTTGGGCATTGTTTGCTCACCAACTTTCCCCACTTCCTGTTATGGGTATTCTCCACGTCTTGTCCTCTCTCACTTGTGCACCGCCATGGGGGGAACCTCAAGAAGGTTGAAGAAGCCGCGCAACGACAGTAATATTGCTGCACCTTTCAAAACCTTCGTGGAGGCCACCGTGAGACACCTCAAGGTTGCCAAAGAGAGTGTGTGTTCGACGAGTCTTGGCCTACACCTGCCGATATAAAGGAGATGTCTTCTAGTGACCTGTCCACCTTCCTGGAAAGGACAGGATGGACTATGACTAAGGAGGACAACTCCTCGGGAGAATGTACAATTGGTCACATGTTGTGTAAGTGCTGTGGGCTTACATTCACCCTCCCTACTCTACAGATACAGATACAGAAGGACCTGTATTATTATCACAACTGGAGGCTTTAAATAATTCCTCATCATGCAAGTTTCATTTGATCTCCGAACCCAATGAATTTGATTCACATTTGAACACTTTGAGCTGTGATCTCTACAACGGTTATCATTTCCAACGTTGGGATATTTTTTGGAGTGATGAGTTGCCATGGCTGTTGAAGACCAAGGGATATATGAAGTTTGAGATTGACGTAATTTAGAAATCTGTGTTGAACTTGTTCAATATTCCGTGGGTGGATGTTGTAATGAGGCTTTCACACAAGGAAACAGTATTCGAGTTGGGGCCTGAATGAGGAACAATATAAGGTTTCTGGAGGAGTTGCATTTGTGAAATCAGATGTTATCCTTTCTATAAATCCTAGTAGCTTCAATGCTTTATTTACTGTAGAGCAAATATGTGAATTGTGATCCAATGTAGGAACACTATCTTAGACTACGTAGTTCCCATAGGTTGCGTTACCTATCTGGCGCGTCCTCAGGTGGCGGTTAGGGGAACGGCCAGAGGACTGGAGGTCCTGTCCGGGAAGCTAATGTGGCCTTACGGGGTCGCTGAACTCCTGGTCAGTGGCAGAAATGAGTAAGGGGAGGGAAACTAAAACTTCCTAAAAGGCTTTGCAAAAAATGCCCTCGTGGACCAGCCTACCCAAGCTAAGGTGTGAAGAATCGTGCCAACAGCTGAATGGCTGCAGGGTGATATGCGGTCACGAACGATCCCCTTGGGGAACCCGGCGAAACCTCGTTGTAGTCAGCCTACCTCTTGTAATGCGGGGCTCTGCCAGAGGTGACCAACTCTTCCCTTGCTACTCGTGGAAACACACATGAATGAAACAACAGAAACAACAAAAACGAAAACCAATCCCGAGGCTGGATAGAAGTGCTCACCTCAATCTTAGACGGTGGCTGGGGATGAACAGAAATGAGGCTGCATATAGCAGATCACCTCCAACAGCAAGGGCACTTCCTGCAGCGGATGTCAAGCGCTCCGCCTTGCATAAAGCCAAGGAACCGGCTGCCTCTGCGGGAAAGCTCCCTTACTTGTGCACCTTCACGTAGGGAACTCCAAGAAGGTTGAAGAAGCCGCGCAACGACAGTAATATCGCTGCACCTTCCAAAACCTTCGCGGAGGTCATCGTGAGACACCTCAAGGTTGCCAAAGAGAGTGTGTGTTCCCCGAGTCTTGGCCTACACCTGTCAATATAAAGGACATGTCTTCTAGTGACCTGTCCACCTTCCTGGAAAGGACAGGATGGACGATGACCTAGGAGAACAACTCCTCGGGAGGATGTACAATGGGTCACATGCAGCCTAAGTGCTGTGAGTCTACCATCCTCCCTGCTCTACAGATACCAGGAGACTACGTAGTTAATCTGATAATCGATAATGATTGGTTTTTTGCAATGGTAGAAACTAATCAGGTTATATTTGCTGACATGTAAGAGCCTACAGTTTGAGTAACACCAGTTTGCAAGTTAGTCAAGATTAGCTTGAAGATTTAGTGGAACGAGCAATCTTGGAAAATATTTTGGTATGATCAGCAAATAAAAAGGTTGTTCTATCCTAGATGTTTTTCGTTATGTTATTGATAAAAATATTGAAAGGCAGGAAGTCCAAGTCAGAACCCTGCGGAACACCAGATGCCATCACAATTTCGCTGGATATGAATCTAGTAACTTGCAGGATTTGTGTTCGTTTTTGGAGATATTTTTGAATCAGAAATTACCTCGAACTTGTTTAGTTGGAGAACTGTGTTACGTGGGATAAACTTTCCGAGGAAGATTTTCCAAATTAATTTAATCTCCAGCGATTCAAATCAAACGTGTTTTGTCCCTAGAAAAAAGTTTTGGAACGGCACTCGAAAGTTATATTATTTGATATTGTTTTCTTTATTGAGGGACATTATAGACTGTTCGTCTTCACTTGTAACTGTTGAGCAACTTCTCATTTTTGCGTTGAATTCATATCTGAGATTGATTTTTATGACTACAATATAGGTTACTGTTATTACATTGCTACGATTTTTTTTATTATTTAGAGAAAACCGCATCAACCGCATCAGTAGCTATTAGCGGCAAACATATAAAATATATACCATTCTTTCGTAGATGAATAATTCGTTATTGCCGTGATTTTCAAATAGTTGTTGTGAAGTGCCCAAATAACTCGAATTACTGATTGCAAAAAACATACGATTTTATACGCCACTGGATAGCTATCTGATACTGTCTAATCTTGAATTGAAGGGGTTATATTTTTAGGAGTGATAAATTTTTTGGAAAAGAAAGTTTTTTGGCTTTCTACTACTTCATTTGATACAAAAAAGGGGATGAGACAATCTTCCAAAGAAAGTAGTAGAAAGCCAAAAACTTTCTTTCCCAAAATCCACCATGTATGCACTGTTCCATACATCTTAACTTTGAGCATCAATGGATTCACTGTGCATACAATTCGATTGAGCAGAGGGAATATTGATAGTAGAATGGATCCTAACATAATTACTCCATCAATTATCTAGTGCTAATCAATTTCCAAAGCCAAGTACAGTATTCTATCAGCACAATCATCGAAGTAGACTGTCTGTCTGAGTTGCTACAAATATGTGTTCTAGTTTGTTACTTGTTTATCTTGGAACACTTCATGAAGTTTGTATAAGGAGTTTTATGTACGTAAAAGTGGGTTTCCTGTTATCGGATTATTGAAACAAGAAGTTTTTAAACACATTCAAAAGAGTTTCTGATGTGTCTCTTTGATTGAAAGATGGTGAAAATATTGTTGCAGAAAATAATATTTATCTTGATGTTGTTGACACCTGGAAAGGTAACATTATTAAATTGAAGACTTGAATTTGTTTGATATGGATTAATGTATGTATATGTATGTATACATAAGAATAAGTCTCTGCTAGAGGAAACATAGAACAGTCTTATACCCACTGATACTTTTCGATGCAAAATTGTAATATTGTAATCGAATTTCTTTATCTGTGAATAAAATCATTTCTCATTATTCAAGATGAGCTCTGATGGTTCTGGAATCCAAATGGAATCACGAGACAAGAGTGCTGTCTGCAGCAAAGCAATTCATTGGATTCTTGACTTCTTTCTAATAAGTCGTTGATATACAGGGTAGGATCTTTCATATAAAGAAACTTCATTGGAGCATCCCTTGTTGAGATACATGAAATTTGTGTAACAATTTTTTCACAAGCCCNCCGGTGCATATCAGCCATTTCCTCATTTGTGTATGCCATTTTAATAACGAGTGAATCATTAAAGTAACAAATCAAGAACAGAACAACAACAAAATTTGCATGACTAGATGTTGTTGAAAAGTAATTTCTGGCATTGTGGATTCTAGTATGAGAATAGTGGGTAGTGTCTTCCCCAGAAAATCGACTGTGGAGTGGGACGCAAATTGTTCTGCTAGTAATTTGCTCTTCCTATGGCTGTTGTTGAAACTGAACCATCCGCTTGTTTTAGTGGTTGAATAGTGGATTTTATAACGGTTTGAATAATAGCTTTAGCTATCAACCAGACGGATCTAGACCCGTTGTGATTGTCAAGCAGTTTATCCCTTATTCTCTGATTGGGAAGTTCTTTGTTTTAATTTTTCCTAAGTTTGCAGCCGTTGCGAGCAAAAACAAACCTAGTTCGGGCTTCGACACTGGGATTTTTGCACCACTGCCGAGATTTTTGGGGGCGACAACTTGCTCGCAATTTTTGTTGAGCCAAAGTTTGCCGTTAGAAGGTAGTTTCATTGAAAAAGGAATATATGCAACCATGGATGATAGAATAACTTCCGTTTACTTCTGAAGCACTAACAGATGGATCTTTAGAGATGAAACGAACATGTAGCCAGGGGAAATTTCGGAAAAGGTCTTGAAGATCCTGCTAAACTTTGCGCGGCTTATATTGTTCCCCAACATTTATCGGTAATTCACTCAACACTGAAATGAGTTTGCGGTCAGAAAATCCCAATGAAAACCTTACGGTGACTGTGAATTTCTGGATATTTTTCTCCAATCTACATATCTATTGTATTTATTTAGACGAAATTGTGATCGAATATCTCTTTTATTCTATATGCGAGCTATTTAATTCAAGCAAGTAGTATTTTTTATATCTATTGGGACAACCATATTTGTCTCTGGGTATTAGTATTATAGTATATGAGGAACATCTGCTGCTTCGTCAATGAAACCTCTGGATTATTTGGGCAAAGAAGCATATTATCACAATTAATCTTCTAAATATGTTCATCAGGAAATGTACTTGGCGTTTTCAGCTTCTATTAAAACCATACCTGCTCAGTGACGCCTCTGAATTTGCGATTCTCCTAACAAAACTTCTGCGACAGAATGGATATAATGGATCACATTACTACTTCTTGTTCCAAAACACTATAGTGGCTCTAAAATAATGTTCCCAGCGACAGGAAACAGCGAAACAGATTGTTGAAGTCATTCAACCGATTTCCTTTAATTTAGCGTTCAAACCCTTGGCAAAGGACCCGGGCTTTAATTTAGTGTGAAGCCATATTTCTGTTCGAAGGGAAATCACAGAAACTGTGTTATAGTACTTTATACAAGAAGAGTCGCAGATATATGAAAAAAAATCTTATTATTCAAATTAATTGATACAGTTTATTGTATGACTTTCACTATAAAGGGTTTCACAAAAACTTCAACACGTGTCGCGGTTTTTGTAGTATACTAAGTAACAAAGAAAGGTTAACACCCATGTATATGGAGAATATTTCAATATTTTTTTACTTACAGATAATAGCGAACAAACGAGTAAGTTTTCAGAGAAATTGGATGATCGTGAAACCAGTGAAGTTCAGTAGTGTGTTGCAGAATCTTATATACTCGTGGATATGTCTGGGCATTGTCCTGATAATGGTATGATCCTGTCAGGGTATCTTATTCCACTCTACTTCTAACTCATGTCAAAGTGCTGCCAAAATCTGTGGGGGCTGTTGTAAATTCAGCAGTCTGCGACCAAGAATATTCCACACATGTTCGATCGGTGAAAGATCGGGCGATCTAGGTGGCCATGGTAAGCGAAAATATGGGGTTCTCGAAGGTCTCGAGATATGAAAGGTTCCACTACTTAGTGAATGTAACGAAGAGCTGTCATGTTGCCTCTAATAAAGACTAAAGGTGTCCTGCTACCATTTGCAATGGCACCTCACACCATTAAACCAACAATATGGTAAACATGCTTCTTCACATCAAACTGGGGATCCCGTCTTTCAACACTACGCCTTCTTATTCTTGCCCAACCATCGTGCGTACCCGAACAAAAGCGAGATTCATTGCCGAAGACTACGGGGTTCCACTGTTGATTCCCAATTTATTCTGTTTCTGCACCAGTGCAATCGGTTGCGTCGCTGGTCGAGAGTCAGTAGCAACACCCAATGGGGATGATAAGAAAAAAGTCCAAAAATTTTTATTCGCCGATTTACTGTACCCATGCCAACAACCCTTCCGTGTTCTTCAAGCCACTGATTCGCAATTGTCCTGGTAGAAATGAACAGATGAACAGATCTCTACCTGAAACATCTGCCTCACGTAAGCCAACAATTCGTCCTCTCTCAAAATCACTAAGTTGAGGAATACGACAAAGTCTTCGCGCTCGAGGCATAGTGTTAACAATACGAAACACTTCACAACAAACTCTTCAAACATGGTGTTCCCCAAGGATCAGTATTGAGAACACGATTATTCATAATTTACGTGAATGATATTAGTAACTTCATGCATCTTTGTGAATCTGTTTTGTTTGCTGATGACACTACGTTCATTTACTCTGATAAAAATTCTATTGAACGGCTTGTGTCAGATGTGCGAGACGGCACTCAACCAAGGAATGTAGAAGACCTTGCGATGTTTTAACTGCAAGGGAAAATACTCAGCAAGTGTCCACAGGTGCTCTGAACGCCCCGAAAACAGAAAAAGGGCCTCAGATAGGCCTAACGAAAACCGACAGCCTCCAAACCCAAGGCCTGTTGGAAGAAATACAGTCAGAAGCGACGTCTCGTACGCAAGGGCATTTTATCATCAGATAACGCCTGTAACTCTTCCGAAGGTCTCCCAATGGACTTAGGGGCAGTTGCAGACGTTTCTAGTGAAGTTTCCGGTACTGCAGTCCATGCTCGTCGAAAAATGAAACGAAGAAATAGTGCCTAAACGGCCGCAAAGACAGCAGAAGCACGCTGCAACTTCTGCGTACAGGGCTACGAGCCGAGAGGAAGAAGTCAGAGGATAAAGCAAATTCTCTGCCGCCGCCACAAGAATCCACAGTCAAACACCCAAACAGTTTGAAGGATAAGGGGTCCGAGGTCCAACTTCTGACTGAAAAAAGACAACGAACGTGGTTTGCCTTTTCCGCTCCACCGGTTTAGTGGGAAATAACCGTTTGGCAGGGGTTGGAAATTTTTCGTTTGATTATTGGTTTCCATATGTTGCGTGTCTCTACGCTTACGTGGCTGAATACATTGTTGGACATGTATGCGGCTTCTTTGAATTTCCTCCTGAACCAATGTTCCTCCCTGTGTACGAACCCAGCGAGGGACCACTCGATGTTATGTCGATGGGTCCAAATATGCTCTGCTGTTCTTGATTTGCTGGTTTCCCTCCGCTGTGTGTGTTTATTGTGCTCGGTAATGCGGACATTCAATGGCTTCTTAGTTTCACCGATAAAGGATTTACCGCATTCACAGGGTATCCGGTAAATGCAATTCTTGGCATCGCAGCTCGCGTTTGGTGGCCTGGTTTTCGTGAGGCTGCTACGGATAGTGTTTCCGGATCTGAAGTAGGTTCTGATGTTGTACTTTTAGCCCAATTCTTCTTATCCTCTCCGATAATCCTCTGATGTAGAGAAGTGCAAGCACTGGTTGTGACGCCTTCTCTTCCTTGCGAGGCTTCCACTGTCTACCGGCCAAAGTCTGTTCCACCATCGATTTAGAGTAGCAATTCCGTTGAAGATCATTTTTGATGATGTCTAGTTCATTCTCGAGATCTACCTTCGTTTTAAAGAGACCGAACGCACGGTCTAATACAGTCTTCATGATTCCTCTTTTAGTCGATTGATGGTAGTTGGATTCATGGTTCAGATACTGTCCCGTGTGACGGGGTTTTCGGTATACAGATGTTTCACACTTAGTGTCGATCCTCTTAACCAATACGTCTGATAATGGTAATCCGTTGGGAACTTCCTTCTCCACTGTGAAAGTGATGGAAGGTCTCACACTGTTGATGTGTTTCAAGGTGTCTAGTTCAGTATTTCCATGATTCCATATAATGAAGGTATCGTCAACGTCTTTTAACCAGACACGAGGTTTCTTGTGGGCTTCTTCAATGACCAGAGTTTCGAACCACTTCATATGTATATTGGCTATGACTGATGAAAGTGGCGAACCCGTTGGCAGTCCCTCATCTTGTGTAAGGAATCCGTCCTTCAGTTGGAAATGAGAGTTTCGTACACACCATCCTAGTAATTCCATAATTACTTCCAGGTCTCCGTCTTCAGATAGCTTCCTCTGTGTGATTTGAAGTGCTTCTTTGACTGGAGCATCGATGTAGGTCTTTCCACGTCGAAACTGATTAGTTGACAAAATGCCTTGAATTCTCCACAAAAGACAATGTTTCTTGTAATGGTTGTATTATGGGGAGTAATGAAATTCATCATGAAACATTGTCAATCACCTTCAAACAAAAGCTATAGAGAGTTAAAAAATATAATAAATACTCATTGAGATATGGAGCTACAAAAACTCATGACATTGAAATGGACCAATCCTTTGGAACAACGTAATATTAGTATTACTATTGATGCAAGAATTCTGTCATTCTCCATTGCCCAGTTGAAGATCAAAATACGGTTTATTCAAATCGGGTATTTCTCTTCCTAAATCGATAGAAAGTGTGAAAAATAACTCACCTCAACTACTATCATGCGTAGTGGAAAACACCCTTTCACGAAAACAATTTTGCTTAGTGGTAAAAACAAGTAAGTTGCGAATTACAACCAACTTCCACCTAAATTGAATTAAAGACCGAATTTATTCTAGTCATGCTGCTACTGTAATTCTTATTCGGATCCCTCCCTTCTTATCGGGACTCGAACAGAAAGTTTAGAGTTTGGGGAAAAGGGAAAGCGAGATTTGGATAATGAACTGTCAATCCAGGGAACCTGCGCCACTTTTTTTTCCATAGAAACACGGATTCAGTTGATACTGTTTGAAACTTCTAAAGGAAAATTGAAGTTTTTCATGTTGGGGAGGATGTAAATGAAACGAATCCGTCATAAAAAACCGAGCTCTGAAATACCAGTTCGTTTTGCTCTATTGTTGGAGTCAAGGCGTGGATTATAATTCTAGTTCATTTTCTCTCGCTAGAAACTTCGCACGGATTTTTTATTTACATTGTCTGGAGTGACATGAGAGCTTGGTTCTCAGTGAAGTAGCTTTCAGTTGAACGGATGTTCTCTTGTGCTCTGTTTTCCTCACTTCGTGTGGATGAGAATGTTGTATCATGTCATAATTCTCATTTATTTATTCATTATCTGTCAAATAGAACGCAAATAACTGAAATTGGAAATGAATTGAGTTCTGACTCTAGAGTCGAGATTGGAGTTCCCTAAGGAACTGTACTCGGGGCAATATTGTTTTGAATATATTTCAATAGTATCTCCAGAATACGTAATCTGGAAGGTAAATTGATCTGCTATGCCGATGATAAAGCTTTCATTATTACTGGTGAAAGTTGGGAAGAAGTCCACACAGAAACAGAGACAAATTTGCAAAAAATCAAAATATGGTTGGATTTCAATCTACTTACCTCAGATATCGACAAAACAAAATATATCACATTATTTCCGACTATCACAGACCAACCAAAACTAATATTAAATTACATAATCCCTTGAGTAACAACGATGACGACTGCATTTACCTTACACTCCAGAAAACTGCAACAATGAAATACTTAGGTGTCATGATTCAAGATGGCGCCCAGTCGCCATCTTGAAAGTTTCATCTGTCAATTTCACTTCAAAATGAATTATTCAAGCATCAATTTCATTATTCCAAATCTCAATTTCTAGGGTTGACCCCTTCAAAAAATTAAAGGGGGAGGGATATTGAAGAAATGCACTGTATAAAGAAACTGAATTATTCAGTCAGACCAATCTACACATACCAATGTCTACTACGAGTTTATCTCGTACGAGTAAATCATTTGAAAGGAAAAAGTCTAAGACTCAGATGATTTCTTTGATAAATCTCTAACAAAGAAATTATGTTTCTACTATGGACCAAAATTATATAACATATTGCCATTTAATGCAAAACAAATTAAAACAACCTATAGATCCAGGATAGAAATTGAAAAAATAGTTCTTGGAACCTTCACAAAATTTGCAATCTTCAAACTATAACATCCACCCTTTTCCACCTCTAGTACTTTAATATTGTAATTGCTATAATTCCATTTTTTTTTGTAATTATTTCTGTATTTACGTTTTTTTTCTCCTTTCTCACCATTGTAATTGCTAAAATTGCTATAAGTATTATTTCAATAAATCTTCCACATTTTCTGTTTATTCTTTTTTATTTTTCTATGTATTTATGCATTTTCAGCTTTATTAGAAGCGGATGGTCGGCAGTGCTTGGGTCACGCGCCTCCCTATAGAGCCTATGATTATTTATTCATTCAATTAATTTACATTTAATTTACATATAATTTACCTGAGTTTACATTTAAACTGTTAAATAAAGCAAGCTGTCGTTCCAATTACAATTACAAATTGGTACAAGTTTACTTGTACCAATTTTTGTATTATTGTATTGTATTGCAACAACTCGATAAATAAAAACAGTCTTGAAATCTAATGATAAGTTACAAACTTATAAAACATCAAACATACATCTTATTTTACGTATAGTGAGGAGGCATACTTGAAGACCAGTTTCAACTGATCTACACTGAAGATTATTGGACTGACACCTATCAGAAAACAACTACTCCCCTGGCTAATAACATCAAGGGTATTGGATTATATCCGACAGGGGTCAGTGCGGGATTCTTCACATAAGTAATTCCTGTATATGCTGTTGGAGATACAACTGCCGAAATCGATTTTAAATTATTGGAACGGACACACTTGCAGACCGGTTTCGGGCTAGTTGGCCTCTCATCAGTGCGAAGTAGTGTCCATTATCAACATGAAGTAGATGATTTTCCATGATTGAAATTCGAATTTTTTCAGAGTATCATTCCTCGAACTAGGCTGACTAGACTAGCCCGAACGAATTGTTCTTTTAGCTAATTTAATATTGTTGTTGTTTCAATACCATAGTTATTTATATACAACAATT
>NW_019293655.1:19070-32504 GCF_000500325.1 Leptinotarsa decemlineata | reverse complement strand
ACACCAAATAGTCTTAATAATTTCACGTTCAACCTATAGTGAATAGGTATTTCCAGCCACAGATATTAGTACGGGTGCTAATAATTTCGTATCCCAACCACAGATTTTTATTTTCCTCTACGTCAGCATGTGTGGCCAGAAATCTGTGGATAACTTCACGCCAATAATCAAACTTTATGTCGCTAAAATTTCTAATTTGGAAGTCTTCGTAATTTGTTTCAAACAACACTTCCATACTTCTGCAAATTGCTATCTCCTATAAACAAAATTATTGTTATTATATAATTTTTACTTCATATTCTGCATGGTCCCACATTGACGATTACAACCGATACGTCGGATATAATTGTATAAGATGAGATGAACACAGCGTTTTGTTACATCGAATTTTAGTTGCGTAACTCTAATTGTTATTTGAAATTATCGCCATTTCTCAAATTAGCAGGTGTGTCTCAATGGTTTCCATCTCTCTCTGCTCTGACGCAGAAGGGTGAAGAAAGTGTGCAATTGAAGTCAGTTTCAGTTGAGAAGTGCGGAAAGTCCAAATCTCTTGATTCAGTACTTTTGTTCGTTCGAAATATTCCGACCAGAAGATTTGTTTATTCATTACGGATTTTCAGTTGAGAGCTAAGTAAGAAACTGCCTAAGTTGACATTTTTAACTGCATGGTGTACTTAATTCAATAGCCTTATATTTGGAAAACTTTGAAAAATCAAAAGTTAGTAAAAAAACCTGTTTGGCTTCATACTACTACATCATTATCGGTAGCCGGACGATTCGACGTGGGTGCTTTGTTCACTCTCTCAATCGACAGATGTGTGAGTCGGTAGTTCAAGCCGCAGGCTGAACGATCGATTTTCACTTGCTACCGTCCAACCCGTGTTAGGAATCACACGTTAGAAGATAAGACCTCATTAATCCTTAGCTCGAACAAGTTTCGACTTCTGAGGGTTGTCGTTCACAGGGGTGCGATGGCTGGTTAACGAAAAAAAAAAAATTTCAACATATGTCAACACATATTATACAGGAATAAAAAATCTAAATGGAATCTACACAAATATGTGCAGATTATGCACAACAGATTGGATACAAAGTGTTATTGAAATCCTTCCGAAACAACTACTTCCACATGAGCATTAAAATAAACGAAAAACACTTTTTCCTATTCATAATGAATTTCAAATATTATCATATGCAGAAATGCTACATTACATAGTATATGTTGATGTTGATATAAAATTGCACATACAAGAAAAACCTTTAATCTCTAGATGGACTTCTTGAAGTTTCTGGTGCATTCAACTCCTCAAAAAGGTACTAATGATTAGAAATTGTGACTCACTATAAACTTAAAAACGGTGTTCTTCTTTACTTCTCCACTACTACGAATAGAATAAAAAAGTTGGCTTCACCACTTGGTTTCAAATTCAAATCATAATCACTTTTGGAAAAGTGTTTCAAATTCTTTTATTTGAATGGAATTATTTGCTATTGCCTATAACTTCACAAAAGTGAACTGACTTATATCTTAATGAAGATCGAGAAGTGATTTCGAATTGGGGTGAAAGTAACCAGGTTCAATTCAATGCCACAAAAACCTAGGCATCGATTTTCTTCAAGGAGATAAATGTCTCCGAACCGGATATAATAATGTCAGGTCAGACAATTCAGCTTCCTGCTTCAATAAGTTTGTTGGGGGTTTAAATGGACACTAATATGTCTTGGCATAGTCATGTCGTTGGAATGGCGAAGGCTGCTTCTCAAAAGCTTGGAACACTGTTCCGAACCAGAAAACTGTACATACTTCAGCAACTTTTGATGCTTTATAAAGCTCAGATCAGACTTTTTTTGGAGTATTGTTCTCATGTATGAAGCTCTGCCCCCAAACATTTCCTGAAGTTGTTGGATTCCATCCAGAAAAGAGCCATCCGCCTGATTGGAGACGCGAAAATCAAGTACAATCTTGATAGCTTGGAACATCGAAGAAAGGTTGGAGATTTGTCTCTCTTCTATAGACACTTTCACGAGAAGTGTTCAAGTGACTTAAGTGACTTGGCACATTTGATTCCACCAAGAGTGGCACATATCAGAAATACGCGACGGACTGTGGCTGTTCATCGTTTTGAGGTTCAACTCAGTACACCTCGAACTTCACTGTTCAAGAACTCTTGCATCTGGAGAACTGCGTTTATTTGGAATAAACTTCCTGAGAACGTCATTCCAAATGGATTCAAATCCAATGTGAATTGCTACTGTCGCACAGGCACCGCTCTGATAGCGCCTTAAGGATTTTTCTGTAGTGTTTGTGTTTTGCCTTAAAAAATTTATTTTCAGTACCTAAATAAAAAAACCGATATGCCAGTGGCATATTTCATTAAACATTTGTTCATTTGTTTTCTATTTGAAAACAAAAAACATTTATTCTTCAGTTGCTTCAAGAACACGTGAAAGTGTCCAGTTAATGACATTTAATGGCTCTGGGTGATAAAATTCTCATTAGCAATTACATACCTCATTTTCTGCAAATTGTTTTAGTAATTAAAGTAATTTTGCAAGAATAATAAAAAATTTCGAAACAATGCGCATGAAACACGAAATCGATTATTCAATCGAATTTGTTACATATATATTTATGTTCCTATCAATCCTCTCCCAAATTTTATGGGTGTAAACCATATGCCCATATGAGTCCACATCAATAATATTCAAAATTACAATAAACACAACCAAACTCAGGTTAAACCTCCCAATCGGGAACTAGGAGAATTTTTTCCACCAAAGATATCGTCATTGGGCTTTTCAAACCACTTTATTCAGAGCACCTCTCGTTCAAAATCTGCTCAAACACATCATTTTGACAGGAATCCAATTTTCAAACACATCGATGCAATACACTTGAAATCGATTAAATGTTGTGGAAAATTCAATTATAAGTAATTGGTAATCAAATTTGTTTTCACTGCCTAAAGTATTAGCGTATCATATTATCCTATAATGCAGCTGCAGTTTCGTAAGAATGTATCATCTTTCCCACCAACCGATTTCCTGGAGTCTTTGAAGTCCACTAGATACTTGTCAGGACAACAAGAGGATTGTTCCGAATTCTTGAAGTTCTTGTTGAATACTCTTCGTGAGCAAAAAAATACCAGAATCAATACTCCTGGCCGCTCTGGATTGAATGATTCCGTACAGTCTATCTGGTCTTGCGTTTGCAAATCTTTTGCTGAAAAAATCCCCACTTGTTAACTTTGTTGTAAATGTTCAAAAGGTAGTAAAAACGTATGTGAATTTCTAAAATTTCAACTAGTGCTTCTCAATATGACTAATAACCAGTACGTGCAAACCTTATTGTTAAATCATCTTAAAATGGAAATTTTAACAGGTGATGATCGACTGTATTGCCAAACATGCGCCAAACTTAACTGACTGTGATAAAAGAACAAGTATAGCTCAAGTATAGCTGAGGCACCAGTCAATCTAATAAAAACATGGTCTTCAAACATGATTCAACCTCTGACGGAAGCACCCAACTCTTACGAAGGTTCGAAATAGATGAACCCTTCAATCTAGATGACCATTATTATAATCTTCATGCAGTCATTGTTCACTGTCGATCTGGCGTTGAATCTAGTCATTATTACGCCTTGGTAAAAGACGAAACGGACTGGTTGAAGTTTAATGATAGTCATGTCACTAAGTGACAATTTGTTCTAATGAAAGAACATTGGCAGATCAAGATCTAAAGATGATGTGGTGCTGCAGGTGTTTTCCAGGTTTTCCTGCAGCTGAAAAACCAAATGCGCCACTGGAATCAATGAAGTCGCCCCGGAGCGCCAATCATCAAGGTTCTACTCAAGTACAGCCTTGATGATGACAGCACGACCAGCATTCGAAAGCGCTCGCATATAAATAAATAAAAGCTTCAAATCCTTCGTGTATGCATTTAGTAACCCTATACAATGAAGACTCAGGCAACGAAAGTGATTCTGATCTAAACAAAAATATTTATTCCAGCAAATATAGTGTGTCTCGGGTGTTTACAAATAACCAGGAAATAAGGAGATAGAATTAATGAAATATATCCCCAGACATGTTCAGATATGAACTATGGGTTAACTTAAAAACAAATTAGGGTATAGGTATTGGATTACGCACCTGCTTTACCCGAATGCAATGGTCCTGTTCAATGAAGAGCGAATAGAATAGTCGGAATGAATGTTATATGAAAAGAAACAAACAGAAAATAACTTTGAGAAAACCAGAAAGCACAAGTCTGGCACGGACCACCGGTTTCAATAAAAAAAGCGTATCAGAATTTTTCGAAAATTATACATCAGTATTAATTAAATTCAAATTTACTCCTGGACAGATTCACAACATAGATAAAATTGGGGTAACTACCGTCTTAAAACCTGTTGAAATTGTTTCAACCAAGGGCAAAAAGCCAATAAGCCAGACTGTTTCCGCTGAAAGAGGGGAACTAACAACATTTCTAGGAATATGTTTTTCCATGGATACGCAAACCAAATGACTATTTGATTAATGCTCCTACGTCTAGCATAGTCTTGGATAATTCCTCAGGTTGGATGACATGTGATTTACTTCTATGTGTTTTGGAACATATTAGAAATCACACACTCTGTTCAACCGAAAATAAAATACTTCTGTTGCTGGGCAATCATGAGTCGCAGACAATGGTATAGTTATGCTCTCATTTTCCCCGCATACATCGTACAAGCTTCAACCGCTACCTCACCGGAGGGGCACTATCAACCATTTGTAGAAATTTCTTAAATTGTAAATTTTCAAAGTAAATAATGAATTCACAAAAATACTATTATTGGCAATGGCAGCCAAAAGGTCAATACTTCATTAGACTAGGACAACAAAGACAACATACTACTACTTACTTTACTATAGTCCGTTCATAATTTGTCGATAGCACAAAATGAGGGCCCAAGTCATAAAACGGTCGTAAAACTCGTAAAATCATAGGCGGAGGTTCCTGAGGTGTTTATTCATTAAATATAAAGCTTCAGTTTATATTCGAAACTTGCCTTGAAAGGNGTGCAATTGAAGTCTCTAATGAGGGTCAAACTTGCAGTGAGCTATCAACAAATTATGAACGGACTATAGATGTCAATTTTTGAAAACTTGTTGAATGTACCCGTATTTCCCCTATAATTGGTGATACATTTTTTCGAATTCTTTATAAGAATCTCAATTATTGCGAAAGAAAGGTTTTTGCTTTCAACTTCTCCATCTTCACACAAAAAAATGTGGGAAACTTCCAAAGAAAAAGAGAAAGCAATTAATTCCAAAATGAACTCTTCACAAACATGTGTAGATCATGCATAAAAGTTACTTTCAGACTCAAGCTGGAAGAGGAAGCATTTTCGAAGCCACTACTTTCATTTAAACATTGAAATACACGAAAGAAAAATTACTTTCGAAACATCTACATTTTTTTGAACATTGAATTACATAAAAACACGTTTTCCTATTAAGGTTGTGCTCCAAACATTCGCAATAGAATTGAATCAAATATCATTCACAGGAATGCTACACAAATAGTATATGAAAGATATAAATTTCACTTACGTGGAACACTGTCATCCTCAATGGCGAACATTGATGTTTCGGAATAAGATACTTGTCTTGTTGCCTCTTCAATTCAATCACAATTATATTCGGCAGTCAAGTAATATAAGCGTGTATCTGAGGAATGTTTTACTATTCCATGAATAGGTATGTTCAGAGTAGTCAATAATTGGTAAACCCACAGGGATAAACGTAACAATACTATAAATTAATCAACTGTTGCTGTATTAGTTTTAGTATTTTAGATTCAGTTTCCTTTCGCACGAAGTGTATAGGCAACTTTCAGTAAGTTACTGATACTTGCGAGTTTTCCCCAAAGTTATTTGAAATACCCGGTGTTGGTCGACAACATATATCCTAGATTTGCCAATAAACATTATCATTATTATTATTATAATTGAAAAGTACTGCAAATGGAACCTTTTCAGCTCAAAATCTTCCGACCTTGAAATCTTGTGCCGTTTAAATATTGCTAGATGGGAACTATTTACGTCCACCCTCTATATGTGAATTTGTTTGTTTGTAGATATATATGTGACATATTAAGGTAGGTTATTTCGTTTTATGTGTTAGGCTAATTGCACACAAACCGATTTTTGATGGCCGATTTTATACCTGTAGTTCAAATTCCAATAGGTAGTTAGTATTCACAATCGTCTTCCTCAATGGCGAACATCGATGTTTCGAAATAAGATACTTATCTTGTTGCCTCTTCAATTTAATCACAATTATATTCGGCAGTCAAATAATATAAGCATGTATCTCAGGAATGTTTTACTATTCCATGAATAGGAGTATGTGGCTTTGAGAAGTGATACATTAGACTAGTGATTTCATTACATCTCTCTGGTTATTCAAATTGAGAGAACGAAAAGACGTATTTCTGAATTTATTTTTTTTCCGTTCCACACAACTTGATTCGAAGGATTTATTTACATTATTCATAACTATTACTTCCTATATCTTGTGCCGTTTAAATATTGATAGATGGAAACTATTTACGCCCCCCCTTTATATGTGAAATTGTTTGTAGATATATATGTGACATATTGAGATAATTTCGTTTAATGTGTTAGGCTAATTGCACACACACCGATTTTGGACCGCCGATTTTATACCTGTCGTCCAAATTCCAATAGGTAGTTAGTATCCACAATCGTCTTCCGGTGATGACTGGACTTATTCCTCAGAGAGGTGAAGCGATATGAAAACTCTCGAGTGACCTCTCGGAAGAATAATCCAGTCACCATCTGAAGACAATTGTGGATACTAACAATCGAAACGTCTTGGTTTGATTAAAAAAAAAAAATTAATTTATTTTTTTGCTTATTTTTGTTATTTTTCATTTCTTTTTACTTCGTGGTCATTTTCATTTTGTATCTGAATTTCACGTTTTATTATCTAATATAATTGATATTTCAGCTATTCATTCTACTTCTATTTGTTCTTTCATAGATTTCTAATCACAGTAGAATCATATTAGACAATGNATCAAGAACGGTACATATTAGAAATACGCGACGAACTGTGGCTGCTCATCGTTTCGAAGTTCAACTCAGTACACCTCGAACTTCACTGTACAAGAACTCTTTCATTTGGAATGAACTTCCCGAGAACGTTTTTCTAAGTGGATTTAATCTCCAGCGATTCAAATCCAATGTGAATCACTACTTTCGCACAGGCGTTGCTCTAAGAGCGCCTCGAGGATTTTTCTGTAGTGCTTGCGTTTTGTTCTTGAAAAAAAGTTACAACAATTTTCAATATACATGCCTCACTTCGATAATATCAATTATATTTTTGGTGTTTGGTATTTCTGTTGAAAACTGTTACTCCCTGAAAATTAAATCGATAATAAACATTTTGGTTTCGTCGAACCCATCGTTTTGGAAAGTTCATCAATCTATGAATCATTTACGACTACCAACACGTATTTTCCAATTGTTACGAAGTTTTATTATTAGTTTATGAAGGTTTGTTTAAATACTGCATTAGAAAATTAAATAACAATGTATCGGATAAGTGTTAGCGATTGCTAAATAGAACCAAGGGGAAGAAGCGACAAATTTCTTCGAAGAGTGAATTTAGTAAGTGTCTTGTGTCCACTCTGCATCAGTTCATTTTCCTTCTGTAAATTCTTGTTTCAAAGTAAAAAGTGCGAGTGTGTGCATTTGTTTACTTTATTCTGTACGTAGGTAAATGGAATAATTCAATTATAGATATATTAGAGTCCTGCCCTTCGAGCGTTTTGAATTTCTATACATATAATTTCATAGTATAATGATAAGAAACGCGAAAAGGATTTGAAAAAAGCTTGGAATAGTGTTTGTTACCTATTAAATATCGGAGGCAAACAGATCCATTTTCTGAATAAAATTTTTGTTTCTGCAAATTTAACCTGTGGAAAAGCTATGTTCAATAGCAGGTTCAATAGTTGTCATTGAGTTGTTGAGTTGTCAATCTCTGCGTTTCAATTAACAAAGTAGTTCCATTCGGAGTAGGAAAAAGGGGACACATTCAACCATCCCCTCAAAATAATTCAATTATTTGAATTTAGCATCGAGCAGAATCTCATTTACCCGGCTATACCCACTGACACTGTCTGTGAAGTTTGGTTGTTAGTGTGTGATTCTTACACCAGAAAAAAAATTGAGTGGAATTTTGGGGTAATAAAGGTAAATTTTTTGTTGTTCAATTTTATAAATTTGTGTTTATATTTAATGAAATTTATTTCCTTACCATCTACATTTGATTCATATTTCACTCGGAAATAAATCTGAAATTCATAATTATTTTAAATTTCTTTTATTACCTACACTTTGAATCTACCGCTACTCTTTTACTAGAGTCTGTATATTAACCTGCCTATTAATTCACTTTTTTCCAGTTACTTTCAAATTACGCCATGCAAACCAACGTTTCAATGTTACAACATTGTTATCCTTTACAGTTGCAAATTTTAGTTTTGCTCCAGGAACATTTTCTTCTGTTAAAAACAGTATTTTTTAATTGTATTTTACCATATTATGTTTATATGAGGATTAGACAGTATTTGTCCCTGCCGAACTACTAGCGCTGCTAGTGAGTGATTTTTCGTACTTTAGGAAAAAGGTTCATTCCGTCTTCTGCTTCGATAATAACAGGGGAGCCCACGATGCAAAATGGGGATTCACTCGAGCGTCATTGAGACATATTAGGTTGCAAAGCTTAGATGATGAGAAGAAAAAAAATGTTATATAATATATACCTTTTCATCGGTGGAGGAAGCGGCTATAGATTTTTGAATATGTAGAAAAATACTGTTGCATGGCCATAGTCGAGCGCGTCAGATATTGATAGCATCAATGTCCTACGTATTTTTAATAATGTTCGTATGTTAATCTGATCGGTTTGCATGATGTGGGTGATTGTACGTAAGTGAAAAGAAAAAAAGTCAATCGAGCGCGTCAGATTTTCTAAAGGGGTGTTAAGTGCTGTTGCTATCATTCAATATTCTGACGATTTCGATCTGACGCAAACTCGCGGCCATTATTATAATGTGCAAAAAAATTCCGACATTTTGGTGTTTTGTAATTTTCAACCNATCATTTGAACGATCCCAAATGAGAAAAATGAATTTTTCATTATGGGATCAATCATAGAAAATTCTCATACGAGTCAACCTAAGATCGAGAAAGATACAGTGATAGGCAGACGGAGCATTTCTAGGATGATAAAAAAATACGAATTACACATTTGAGTAGAATTTTCATGCAGACGGAATTATTCAACTCATCTTACATTGGCCAGAGTACGCTGATCCAAATGGCGCCCGTTTCGAATAATTCAATTTAATTATTTCCCAAGAAATTACAGTTCGAATTACACTCATGAAATGTTCTGAAACAACATACTCATTCAATGAGTTGGTAAAATTTTTGTTATAATGTAACGGATCTGAAGCCGCCTCTGACTGATGTGTTTGTTGGCTGACTCAGCGAACAAACACATGACATCACGGCGAAAAAATGCAGTCGGGGATCGCCGGTAAAACTCTAGCACCGAACCGACTACATATTTCTAGAAAAGACCATTACATTATATAAGCACGTCTTCCCGATCTACGAGGGCAGTTCAGAAAGTGAATCGAGCGGCTAAACAAGAAATTAAAATAGTGAAAATAAATTAAGCGTTAGTTGCTAAGTGTTGAATATAAATTAGTTGTGATAGTGATATATTGTTAAAAATAAATTTGATTAAGACAGTTAATTCTTCAATTCGTTACAATACTAATATGGGCAAAAATCGACAAGGTCTTCGTTAACAATATTTGACAAACAGAAAATGAAATGGGATACAAATGCACTTTTAACATCGGGTATTCGAAATTTCTATCATGATATCATTGGTTGCTAATGTACCTATCACCAATCACCTATCACCAAATAAGATACCCCAAAAGAAGATCATAGAGTTAATGGTAAATAAATCTGATAACTATGAAAATGATCATTCATAGATAGCTAATATATATTTGATAAATTTTTGCTGTAGCGCTAGTAGATAGTACTAGTGGATCAAAACTTCAATGAATCTTTACAACTCTAGTTTCAAAATTTATTTTTCTATTGAAACCAACAATATGAAAAAACGTAGAACAATACAGTTCTACAGTTGAAAGGAGCCAACCTGAATAGGTCATTTGATATTGAGCCTTAAAAAATCTTGAAATATGGCAATGAAAAGTGATACTGGAACCTCTGACGTAAAATAAATCCAAAACAAGTAGTTTTCTCAAACGCCAGAACTGCAATTACGCTTTTCGACGTAGGTTCCACCAACGACGCAGCCAACTAGTATGGATAATTTACGGAAAGAAATTACTAGATGCTCTAGGCTAGTAACATCTCTTATCCTTCAGAATGTAAGGAAGGAAACAGATATTCGTCTGAACCTGTGATAAACATTTGATTGAGTAAACAATTCAATATTCAATGACATATTCAAAGTGTCTCGTTACAACTGGAATGCACTGTCTATTCTTTTCTCGTACTCCTCCGCTTCAATAGAATAATAGAGAATTTTTTCAAAGCAGTAAGATAATTTTGAAGTATTGTGTCTGTATTTTATGCCGGACTTTTTGTCTAATACTGCGGTATATATTATCAAAGCCGATGTGGTAACGGTTGCAGTGCCCGATTTGGTGCTGGAGTTGTTGTTCCCGTTGTTCCGAACGCAGTTCAGATATACGAAAATATGTTATGATGTTCCCGTTATTCCGAACTGCGAAACATCGCATAAAAACCTGCAGACCACGGAAAAGATACCCAGATAATAGTTTTCACATAGTTATCTCCGACCGTGAAAGTTTACATTCTGAATTATTTTCAGTGTGATGCTTCGATATTCAGTGAAAATCGTTTGGGTTTTATAAATAGTAGTATTTGGGTGAAAAATCTAACTGAGCCAAATCGAATGATCTTGTGTGCCACTTCACTGATCCTCCTAGACCGATACATCTACCGGGAAAGATCTCATTAAAAAAATAATTGAAGCAGATCCCTATTCCTGAAATGTTAACTGATTCTCAATATAATTGTCATTATGTTCAAGAATGTCTCTCAGTGTTGATGTTAAGAATATCAATGAAATATTTAAANATTGTATAAGATGAGATGAACACAGCGTTTTGTTACATCGAATTTTAGTTGCGTAACTCTAATTGTTATTTGAAATTATCGCCATTTCTCAAATTAGCAGGTGTGTCTCAATGGTTTCCATCTCTCTCTGCTCTGACGCAGAAGGGTGAAGAAAGTGTGCAATTGAAGTCAGTTTCAGTTGAGAAGTGCGGAAAGTCCAAATCTCTTGATTCAGTACTTTTGTTCGTTCGAAATATTCCGACCAGAAGATTTGTTTATTCATTACGGATTTTCAGTTGAGAGCTAAGTAAGAAACTGCCTAAGTTGACATTTTTAACTGCATGGTGTACTTAATTCAATAGCCTTATATTTGGAAAACTTTGAAAAATCAAAAGTTAGTAAAAAAACCTGTTTGGCTTCATACTACTACATCATTATCGGTAGCCGGACGATTCGACGTGGGTGCTTTGTTCACTCTCTCAATCGACAGATGTGTGAGTCGGTGGTTCAAGCCGCAGGCTGAACGATCGATTTTCACTTGCTATCGTCCAACCCGTGTTAGGAATCACATGTTAAAAGATAAGATCTCATTAATCCTTAGCTCGAACAAGTTTCGACTTCTGTCGTTCGCAAGGGTGCGATGGCGGGTGAACGAAAAAAAAAAATTTCAACATATGTCAACACATATTATACAGGAATAAAAAATCTAAATGGAATCTACACAAATATGTGCAGATTATGCACAACAGATTGGATACAAAGTGTTATTGAAATCCTTCCGAAACAACTACTTCCACATGAGCATTAAAATAAACGAAAAACACTTTTTCCTATTCATAATGAATTTCAAATATTATCATATGCAGAAATGCTACATTACATAGTATATGTTGATGTTGATATAAAATTGCACATACAAGAAAAACCTTTAATCTCTAGATGGACTTCTTGAAGTTTCTGGTGCATTCAACTCCTCAAAAAGGTACTAATGATTAGAAATTGTGACTCACTATAAACTTAAAAACGGTGTTCTTCTTTACTTCTCCACTACTACCACTAGAATAAAAAAGTTGGCTTCACCACTTGGTTTCAAATTCAAATCATAATCACTTTTGGAAAAGTGTTTCAAATTCTTTTATTTGAATGGAATTATTTGCTATTGCCTATAACTTCACAAAAGTGAACTGACTAAAAGAACAGTAAGTTGAAAATAAACTACAGTTCTCCTCAACAAACGGAACTTGGTCCCATTGTATTGATTTTTCATGTCAATTCGTTATTTAACTTTTTTTTGTGTTTACTTTCGTTTAAATGATCATTTCTGCCAGTGAAACTGTTTGAAAAACATTAGAGTTTTTGGGGTGTCTGGAAATGTATAGTAAAGATTAAATTCAATGCTACTTGCAAATTTCACTGCAAGGCAACTAGATGAAGACCACGAATGCATTGATGGATTTAACTTCCATAAAGGACAAACCAGATGGAATACAGGTAATGACTGTGAAAGCTGCACTGCGACACACAGGACGAATATCTTTCGGTGGTCGATGTCGAAGCTTGGCTTTGCAACTGACCACCTTGCGGAGTCCCATTTTTTTGGTATTCGTGGATTGAGTTTTCTGTCGATTCTATAAATAGCGTTATCGTAAGGAAAAATTACATGACCTCTGCTTAACCACTCATTATTGATAGTTACATTTCCAGCCGGTATTACCGACTGTAGTTAGATAACGAATCATTGGAACTGTAAGCAATTTAAGAATGTAAGAACATGTATGTGTGAGAAACATGAATTTCACTCAGTTGTTGTACTATATTTTGGGGGTGCTGAATTCGGATTTGAAAACAATTTTAATCCATTTTGACCCCTAATGCAAAAAACATCAGACCAATGAATAACTATATGTTTTCATTAAATGTATATATGCTGAAAAGAAATACATTTGAAGATCCAACAACTCTTCAAATTTGGTAGAAATCGCAGTTTGAAGAACTGAGATATGTGAGTAGATTCATAAAGAAAAACATATCCTTAACAGGTATTGGTTGTATGAATATCAGTTATTATCATTTAACGAAGAAGACGAATCAAACTATTGGCGTGAAGTTATCCACAGATTTCTGGCCACACATACTGACGTAGAGGAAAATAAAAATCTGTGGTTGGGATACGAAATTATTAGCACCCGTACTAATATCTGTGGCTGGAAATAACTAT